>OVBE01000238.1:0-58488 GCA_900406425.1 Iberis pinnata
AAGTTAGTGTGAAAGCTAGCCATCAGGACATGAGTACTCGTTCCCCAGGCCAGAAGGGTTATACTCTTTTCCCCTCAGTAAAAGTTTTGTCCCACATGGTTTTCTTTGCTGAGGTTTTTAATGAGGTAAACTATGCTTCCAAGCTTAGTTATATCATCTATTCTCTGGCTAAGCTCGAGGAGGAGTGTTGAAAAGAAGCCCAAAGTCCAAAGGCCCAAGGCCTAAACTACTTTAACCTAATTCACTTTGTGAATAATCTATACAAATAAATTAGACATAAGAGATTGAGAAAAAAATATAGAGCTAGAATAGATTAGAAAATTATTTTAGTTGATTTTCGATAAAAGGAACCCTAACATTTCTCTATGATAAAACGGTCACATCTCGGAACATGTCTATCAGTTGACGACAGGTATTTTTGACTGGGTGAGCGAGTTCACTTGAGCGTTTCTAGAAGTCGTGGCCTGTTTGTTAAAAACTTTCCGTTTTCGTATGTTAAGTCAAATACTAACGAAGCAAGAGTGAGATGACTTCTCTAACCCATTGCAGCATCCTCGAAGCTCTCCTTCTAACGAATTGTGGACATTTGTACATTGCCTAAAAGTCAAGATGGCTATGGACTTCAAGCTCATAGCAGCAGGATTACGCCATTGCGGTAAACTACAAGCTTTTAAGCGTGGGAAATCAATTCAAGCTCATCTAATTAAACATGGTTTTTCCCAAAACGTATTCCTTGCAAATAACGTGATCTCTATGTACTTAGATTTTAGGTCGTTGGCCGACGCACATAAGTTGTTCGATGAAATGACTGTGAGAAACATTGTCACTTGGACGACAATGGTTTCAGGGTATACAAGTGATGGAAAACCCAATAAAGCTCTTGAATTTTACGAAACCATGTTAGTTGATTCCCAAGCAGAACCCCCTAACGAGTTCATGTATTCCTCAGTTTTGAAAGCCTGTGGGTTAGTAAGTGATCTTCGCTTAGGCGTTTTGATCCATGAAGAAATTAGGAAACAGAATCTGAAAAGTGATGTTGTTTTGATGAATGCAGTTTTAGATATGTACGTTAAGAATGGGAGATTAATTGAAGCCATGAACACTTTTTCAGAGATTCCAAACCCTAATTTAACTTCCTGGAACACTATCATTTCTGGTTATTGTAAAGCCGGTTTGAATGACGAAGCGGTTAATTTGTTTCACTGTATTCCCCAGCCAAATGTTGTGTCTTGGAACTGTTTAATCTCTGGATTTGTTGATAAAGGTAGTCCTCGTGCATTGGAATTTCTAATTAAGATGCACAGAGAAGGACTTGTGCTAGACTCTTTTGCTGTACCATGTGGTCTTAAAGCTTGCAGCTTTGGTGGCTTATTAACAATGGGTAAACAGTTACATTGCTATGTACTAAAGTTAGGTCTAGAGTCTAGCTCATTCGCACTCTCTGCTCTTATCGATATGTACTCAAAGTGTACTTCTTTAACCGACGCAGCTGATCTTTTTCGCCAGGCGAAACCGGCTCTTTATAATAGTGTTGCGGTTTGGAACTCTATGCTCTCTGGATATTTGATCAACGAAGAGAATGAAGCGGCTTTAAGGCTGCTTTCGCAGATGTACAACTCAGATATGTGTTTGGATTCCTACACTCTAAGTGGAGCTTTAAAGATATGCATGAACTTATTCAACTTGAGACTTGGTCTTCAGGTACATGGTTTAGTGGTAATTAGAGGTTATGAATTGGATTACATTGTAGGAAGTATTCTTGTTGATCTACACGCAAATGTTGGGAATATAGAAGATGGACATAAACTGTTTCATAAGCTTCGAAATAAAGATATTATTGCTTTCTCTGGTTTGATAAGAGGCTGTGTAAAAGCAGGGTTCAATTCTTTAGCATTACATCTATTCATGGAATTAAACAAGTTAGGGTTTGATCCAGATCAGTTCATCTTTTCAAGTATTCTCAAAGTCTGTTCAAGTTTAGCTTCTCTTGGATGGGGAAAGCAAATTCATGGGTTATGCGTAAAGAAAGGTTATGAATCAGAATCTGTTATAGAGACAGGACTTGTAGACATGTATGTAAAATGTGGTGAGATAGATGATGGTATAGTGTTATTTGAAGGTATGTTGGAACGAGATGTAGTTTCATGGACAGGGATAATTGTTGGTTGCGGACAAAATGGACGAGTTCAAGAAGCGATTCAGTATTTCCGCAAAATGATCGACTCAGGAGTTGAACCAAATGAGGTCAGTTTTTCTGGTGTTCTTTCTGCTTGTAGACATTCTGGATTGCTTGAAGAAGCAAGATCAATCCTCCAACTGATGAAATCTGGATATGGCATTGAACCTTATGTAGAGCATTATTATTGTATTGTTGATCTTCTTGGTCAAGCTGGACGGTTTCAAGAAGCTACAGAATTGATAAACAAAATGCCGATGGAGCCGGATAAAACAATATGGATGTCTCTGCTCACAGCTTGTAGAACTCACAAGAATGCGAGATTGGTTACTGTAATTAGTGAGAAGTTACTTAAGGCTTTTCCGGATGATCCATCTGTTTATACATCTCTTTCAAATGTTTATGCAACAATGTGTATGTGGGATCGGTTAAGTGAAGTTAGAGAAGCTGCTAAGAAGTTGGGCGCAAAACAATCTGGAATGAGTTGGATTCAGATACTCTGAAGACTGAAGCAATATGTAGATGGTGTTTTAGTTATAATATCATCTCATGTACAAGTAGCACGTAAAGGTGCATAATTGATTGCTGTAAATTCTTATTTTCTTGTGCGTCCATAAATATGTTACCAAATTGTGATTACTTTAAATTTAAGTTATTGGGATGATGATTGTATGCCAGTTTATGAACTGTCACAGATTTCATTTGTAAATATCAAATCATCATGAAAATGAGAAAATAATAATGCCTAAACATTTTTCTAGTACTAAAATCCGCTTATCCCGTTTTCACCATTCATTTAAATTAGTTGCGTTTTACACAACTTATTAATATTTAATACTTCATCCGTTTCAATATGTAAGTAATTTTGCTTAAAAGCGCGGGTATTAAGAAATTTTAACTTTTCTTAAAGGAGTAATAAAAAGTTAGAGAAATTATTATTTTTTTGGTGGAGAAATGCGAAAAATTAGAGAGAACACCTTATTTTTTGAAACAAACTATTTTTGGCTAAAACTACTTATATATTAAAACAGAAATCAAATACATATTATATATTAGAATGTATAAATAGTGACAATGTATTGATCCGTCCCTTCTCTATTAAAAAATATAACATATCAAATTGTATATAAATTAGTTTTATGTCGGTATTATGCCAGAGAAAAAAATTTGGCTGATATGTTTTGCACTCAAGTGAACCGAAAGTATAATTAACAAATGTTGTTCTTAATTGTAATAGGTAAGAATCTTTTCTAATGAAAGTAGAAATTTTCTAGACATGTTTGAAAAATATTCACAGTTATTATTCCCAATCTAGCTACCTTTACCTTTAGCATAGATTATTTTCATTAAAATATATAAGATTTACACAGTTTCGAGTTTGCACAACTCATTTCAATCAACATGAACAAACAAGTTTAGAAAAAAAAAAAAAAATTGAGAAATTTATTTTAGTTTATGGAATAGATTGTGGAGAATAGAGTATGCTAAATTAGATGAAAGGTTATATAACTATATGATGTCCTACACTATGCGCGGATAAGTACTCTTTGCAAATATAAATTTTAAATTATTATATACATATATATATATACTTATGATTATAAATTCTTGGAAAAATAAGTATATAAATAATGAAATAAAATTAAAATAAAGCATAAGAGTTCATGTTCAATCCATAAAGGAAGAGAACCATTTTTCTTTACTCTTATGAGTTTAAGAAAATGTTGAATCCGAACTCCTTAAGGGATAAAATCCCTTGTTTTATGCGGTTTTGAGAACCATGCCTTCTTCACTTTTATAAGTTTAAGAAGCATGATGAATCCATCCGTTACAAGGAAAGTGAACCATATCCTTTGGAAATCGAAAATATTTCAAAGAATATGTTGAATCCGAATTCCTCTTTAAGAGAGATCCATGAACACTTCACTTTCATGAGTGTTAGTGTCATGTTGAATCCAATAAGAAGAATGAACCCAACATCGAGGGAGAATCATTGAGAGGATGATGAATTCGAATTGATTTTGGGAACATTCTCAAGTTTCAAACAAAAAGGCAATGACCAAGAACATTCAAACCAGCTTGGAAATTGCGAGCCTTAAAGGGATAGTGAACCAAGCTACTCCAAAGTAGCTTGTTGACTCCGAAATCCTTTGTTTTTATTCGATTTTAAATCCAAATTCTTAAGAGGATTAGCCTCTGTTTTAAGCATATTTTAGATTGAAGCCGAGACAAGCTAGGACAAGTTACTCTTCGTACCATGCTTAGGTCTCGGCCTTACTCAATCATTGACTAAAGAGTTGTTAAGCCATATTTAGTCAAGCACTAGCCAAGTTGCTCTTCGGATGGTGTAGGCTAGTTGTTAAGCTGAGTTAAGACAAGGCCAAG
The DNA here is from genome assembly GCA_900406425.1 of Iberis pinnata. Taxonomy (NCBI): domain Eukaryota; kingdom Viridiplantae; phylum Streptophyta; class Magnoliopsida; order Brassicales; family Brassicaceae; genus Iberis; species Iberis pinnata. The sequence goes on from OVBE01000238.1 coordinate 4,562, forward strand.
ATACTCTTCGGCCTTAGTCTTAGGTTCAAGTGTTGGAAAATTGATCCAACCAAGTTGCTCTTCGGTTGGCCTTAACAATGTGATCTAGAGTCTTGGTTAAAGAATCCTTGATCTAGTCATATTGAACAGATTGTATAATGAGGATGGGTTATGACCAAGTTGTTCTTAGGTCTTAGTCTCAACCAAAATCAAAACTTTATGCCAAGTTACTCTTCGGCTAAAAGTGAGATCGAGTCAAGCAAAAGACCAAGTTACTCTTTGGACCTTATTTCTCTAGACTAAGTTGTCTAGACCATTGTAAAACATGGCCTAAAAGTTGTTGAAAACAATGCATTAAGCATTGTCCTTAAGTTGTGACACCAAGACCAACTTTGGCCAAGTTACTCTTCGGCTTTAGATTGAGTCTCGGAAATTTCAAATCCTTTGGCCAAGTTGCTCTTCGGTCAAGTAAAATAAGAGTCAAAAATCTAAAGGTAGTCTCGGCCTTGTGCTCTAAGCATAAGACTTGACCAAAAGTTGCCTCGGCTTAGGACTTAGACCATGGCCCTTTCAAAATTCTCTTCGGTCCATTGTGGCCATTTCAAATCTTTTCACAATCATAGTGTGTGAACCAAGGATAATAAAGAATTAAACTCTTTGGTCCTTGATGAATCCAAACACTTCGGAATTTTTTTTCAAAATTCTAATGTGTTAGAACCAAAGATAATAAAGGATAATCTCTTTGGTCTTTGATGTATCCGAAACACTTAAAAAATATCTTAAATATTTTGTTGTTATGTCGTGGATTGAGAGCCTTGAGCAATGCTCATGTTGAATCCAAAATCCCAACATAACGCTTTGGATATGATTCATGATGGACCATGATGATCCACTTATTCCCTTGACAGTCTTGCAATATGGACTAACTAAGTTTAATCTTATTTCATGTAGGAAAATTTGCAGTGAGGGGGAGTTCGATCAAAATTCACCAATCTCACCTTAAGTGGCCTATTTGGCCGAAGTGTTTCAAATGGCTAAATGCCAGCTTCTAAACCCAAAATATTCTTTATGCCAATTTTCGCATATATTAATGCTGTTCTAGAGTTTAAAATGTCTTAATATGTTTGTGTGGCTAGCTGTTTTGATTTAAAATGTTTATAATTGGTTATGCATGTTTAATCATGTTTTCTCTAAATTGCTCTAGAATTGATTAAATTCAGTCTAGGGAGGACTTAAGATGATTGTGTATGTAGCTTGCTTGTGGCCTAAGTTCAGTGTATTAAAGTTCTAGGATTTCATTTAATGAGCTTATACAATTTCAAACATATTCTCACTTACTTGTTGCACTTAAATGGCTTATTTGGTTGTATGATTTGTTTGCAAAAGGTTATTCTCAAGTTCTTAATCATTGTTGATTTTAGAAATCTTTTCTCCTTGCCTAAGTTTTTTCCCTTTGCAATTCATTTCATATATCCTATTTGATGGATATTAGCATCACATACTAACTTAGATCTTGTTGACTGATGTGTAGATAACTCTCCACCTTCACAATGAAGAGGGGATAAAGAAAAACACTCATGATCAAGGTGTCTAAAGTGTTTTGGAAAAATCGACCCAAGGAGCCAAAGCCTTGTCCAAATCGGATAAAGAAAGGCTCAAAAATCAAAGCCAAGCCCAAAAGAGGGTGTCTCAGACAAGGTGAATCAAGAAGCCATATAAGAAGACTCATGAAGTCTCAAGAAGAAGAATCAAGAGTTATAGAAGAGACCTCCAAAATTTATTCTCAGAGTATCTTGGAATAGTTCATGTTCAAAGAAAGAAAAAAAGAAGAGCCATCAGGACAAGTGGTGTGTTCTAAGAGCTATCTGGCTAAGTTTTGTGCAAAATCAAGCCATTCGGTCAAGTTGCATTATCATCAAGCTATCGGGCCAAGGAAAGCACATCATAGAGCTATCGGGCCAAGGTTTCGCATGGATCACTAAACAACTGAGCAAAGATCCAAGAAAATCAAGATACTTGGCAATGTGCATCATCGTATTGAGTCAGGCCCAGAAGACCATGCTGGAAACTAGGCCCAGACTCGCGTATGCGCAGGGTCGTGAAGAACGATGCGCATGAACTGCCGAGACAAAACAAACCTACATGGGCCTAATAAGGTCATGAAGGATCTAAAAGAAGGAAAAGAGTTATTAGACGCAACAAGGTCGGGATACACATCTCAGCTAGCAATCATGCGCATAGCTCTCAATAACCATCGAGTAACTTCAAAAAATTGAGAGACTCGGCCAAAAACATAAGACTATCAACCAAATCAAGTTTACTCGAGCCACTTGAAGTGGAAAAGACTCTTGAAGAAGTTTTATAGCCATGGGATAAGTTTTGACCGAACATCCCACATTTGGATTGAAGAATGGATATATGTTTTTTCAAAGGCATTTTCTGATCAAACCAAGAAGGTGAGTTACACAAAGGAGGACGTTCTGGACATTATACTCAAAGTGGATTCATCTTAATACAAGTTCAGATGAAGAAACTCAAACTGAAGGAGGAAGAAGAAAGTCTTGGACATAGTTCCGATATTTCGATGTTTCTGTGCGAAACCAAAGTTAAGCTACGAAAGGAAGATAATTTTCTCTTGAAGATATATGAAGTAGACTTAAGAAACAAAATAATGAAAGGAACCAAGTTCAAACTCAAAGGACTTGGCCAAGTTAAAGATCCCCTAACCATAAGTCTATACTCTATTTACCTTAGTGAAAATTTTATCCCATGAGGTTTTATTCACTAAGGTTTTTAATGAGGTAGAACTCTTTGGTTCCAATGGAAAACCTTTCATTAAGGTCAGAATTTGAGGGGGACTATTGAATTTTGATTCACCAACATCATTCAATAAATAGCTTCTCTGTCCGTGAAGCCTTGTACTCTTTTTCCTTTAGAGGGTTTTATCCCAAGTAGTTTTCTCTCTACAGGTTTTAATGAGGCTTTGTCCTCAAGGATCCAAGTTCAAGCCATTCATCACGACTTGAGCTTGAGGGGGAATGTTGAGTTTTGGGAAGCTTAATCAAGCTAAGCCCAAGCATTAGATCGTAAAACAGAGGTGGGATATGAGAGTAGGCCAAAGACGTGTATCACAAGTGATATAAGACTCTGGGGAGAGTCTTTGGCTGCGGAAGATGGGAACAAACACGCTGGCTATCACGTTCTTTCGTGCTGGTTCAGTGGGTGAAGGTGAATCGATATGGGATCAGACAAGTTGGCTATAACGCTCTCTCTTGTAAGATCAGTATATGGAAGTGAGGATGGATCGAATGCACTACATAGAATATGGAAGGATCTCTGATACATAAAGCAATCTCTTCCAAAGGTGAATCCACACACAAAGGACGGAAGCTTAAATCTCTACAAGTACCACTTGAGAGAGAGGAAAATGCAACTTTATTAATCAACAAAAAGGTCTGAGTTTTACAAGGCTGCAGGGGAACCTTATATAGTGGTTCTTTAGTTTAAGACCTAATTAGGTCGACACTAATTCAAAAGAAAGAGTCAAAACAACAGGACTTGCAAAATAAAACAACAAAGTGTTTAAACACACAAAACAGAATTGTTTGCAACTTAAAATAAAATAAAACAAAGTGCTAAATCACGTCTTGGGATTGAAATTTTGTCTTTTGAAGCCTTATATGCCTTAGATAAACTCAGTTTCACCTGCATAAGTTTTATAGATTGAAAACACCTGATTTTGGCTTGGTTTGTGCGGTTTAGGAGCTGAAATGCAATCTGCTTGTTCAGGTCCGTCTAGCTTAAATCCTTTGATAATCTCTTCTTCTTCTAGTCCCTTGAGGCTTGAATGAGAGTTATATTCAAGCATTTCCACGTGGTTAGCTTCAGAATCCTCTTTTTGTCTTGTTTGCTCTCTAATTGCCAGCTGACTTGTATTGAGCGTATCTTCTAGCTCAGGAATGGTCTTGGAGTGATTCTTGTTGTGTTGAGCTCCATTTCTTGTCAAGAAAATCTAATTACATTGTTTGGACTGAGGCCAGATCTCCTTGAGGCTCAAATGGACGAAATTCTCCAGCAACTCTTCATTTAAGCCATCCGAACTTAAGTTAACTTCTGGACTATTTTTGGTGAAGCCTCCAAGTTCCATAGAGCTTATTAAAGTCTAGATCACATCATTGAACCTTTCTCTAAGCCTCCTAACCTTAGATCGTGTCATTGGAGCTTCATTGACTTGTGGTACAAGTGTTGGTTCCATGTTTGGTTCGATATCCTCATCAACAAGTTATTAGAACCATGCATACGACCAAAGTGAGCCATGCGGATTATCGGGCCAGTTTCAAGAAGGAATGCGCATAATATGAGTTATCAAGTTTTAAGCATCATCGGGAGCTGGTCGAAGCAAACCATGCAGGATAATGAGTCGGCAAGGGAAAAAATGTGCATGAGTCATCTATCCGACCATGCACACTATCAGATAAGTCTTATCGGGTTGGATCAGGCCATCGGCATTATGCGCGGCATCGAAAGTGGCTAAAGTAGACAATGCGGAGGACTAGGATAAGCTCGAGTAATAATGCAGATCATGCGCATTATCGAAGAAGGGCTCAGTTTGACGATGCGGAAACTAAGCCGGACAAGGAATATATGCGCATAGTTAACTTAAACTATGTGCAGAACTTGGAAAAGGAGAATCCTCGACCTAAACCGGCGGTCTATTGACGAAACAAGGTTTATGTGGGCCTTTTTGTCTCAAGAACATCCTGGAAAGAATAATATAGCCGTTGGAGATCATTTGGTCGAGAGGCCACATTTCCGTCTAGATACACGCGTGGTCCCTCGGGTACGGACCGTACACGCAGTTTGGCAGACTGCTTTATGCTTTTACGAGCTATTTTTACCTTTCACCCTTTGTAAATCTTTCTTTTACCATTTTAGGGAGATCCTTAAATGTTTAAGGGATTCTATATATAAACCTTGTATTCGTATCTTTAAAAGTTTAAGATGGGAGAAATAATCCCTCTTCTCCATACTCTCAAACTCTCTCAATCTCTTATTCTCCCGGTTACTATACTCAAATCTCTTCTTCTCTTTACTAAACTCACGAGTTAATCTCTCAAGAACTTTCAACATGGGCTTAAGAAGGTTCAAGACAACATAAGAGGGATTTGAAGTCGATTAAATCATTGAAAACCTTTTTGAAACACTTCTTGAACCTCTTAACAAGCCTTAAACAGAAGCATTGTTAAATTTCAGAAGTTCATGATGAAGAACATCAAGAACACTTGAGGAGAAGGATACAGACGAAAATAAGAGAGAAAGAGAAGTAATTCTTATTGATTATGAGTTTGAAGGTTTACAAGAGCTTAATAAACAAACGCATAGCCCTTGCATGCCCTTACATGGCATAGAGAAGATAAAAAGCAGAAAGCATAAAATAAAAGTACATTTAATGCTAGAAAACGCTCCTCCTCTTTATACACATATCTCTTCAATCGTAACTCCAATTTTGGTGGGCTTATATCCGTTGGAAAGATAATTTCAAGGCCTACAACTTTGCTAAAAGGACGCAATCCCTAATTCGTAAAGGAACTCCTTGTAAATTTCTAATCTTTGAATGACAGTAATTCTGGCCGAAATTGAATCATAATACTCCCCCTCAAGCTTGACCATGATGAATGGATAAGCTTGGAACGTTAAAGAACTACCTCATTAAAAACCTCAATGTGAAAAACCACTTGGAAAAAACCACATTGAGGGAAAAAGAGTATAGTCTCCAAAGTAAGGGTCTTCTAGGCTGTTGAAAAAGTTGTGAGTCTAAGTTTCTCATGAATGAACTCACAAACCTTTAAATTTGCTGCCTTGGTGAATATATCGGCCAACTGATCTGAACTTCTAGTGTAACAAGGTAGAATTACTCCTTGCTCAACCATTTTCTGAACCTTGTGACAATCAACCTCTATGTGCTTTGTCTTCTCATGAAAAACATTGTTGAAAGCATTTTGGATGGCTGCTTGATTATCACAATGCATGGTGATAGGTGTCTTGGTTTCTATGCCCAAATCCTTTAGTAGACCTTTGAGCCAAACCAGTTCANATTCATTTGTAAGCTTTCTCATAGCTCTATATTCAGCTTTAGCACTTGAACATGATACAATCTTCTTTTTCTTACTTCTCCAAGTGATCAAGTTGCCTCCTATGAATGTGCAATAGCCAGTTGTTGATTTCCTATCAACTGTATCACCTGCCCAATCTTCATCACAATACCCCACTATTTATGTGCTTTTGTTGCAACACATCCAAATGCCTTGACCATGGGCTCCCTTTAAGTATCTTACGATTCTATCAACCATCTTCCAATGATACATCTTTTGGGATTGCATATGTTGGCTAACCTGATTCACAGCAAAACAAATGTCAAGTCTGGTAATGGTTAGATATATTAGCTTTCCAACCATCATTCTATATTGATGATGATCATCAAATGGCTCATCTTCATTTTCCCCTTCTCTTGTGACTTTGTATCCTTCTTGGATCTATAGATTTCCATCCCAAGAAAATATTTAAGTTCACCAAGATCTTTAATATCAAAAAAAAATTTAAGAAAAGCTTGGTGGATTCAAGTCCTACCTTGTAATCCCCATGGATGATCAAATCATCCACATAGATGAGGATGAAAGCTATACCTCTTTGACTTTGAAGGGTGAAGAGTGTGTTATCGGATTTTGATCTTTTGAAGCCTTGTGTTTTCAATGTAGAGCTTAGCTTATGGTACCAAGCTCTTGGAGATTGCTTGAGACCATAAATCGCCTTCTTGAGTCTGAGAACCTTCCCTTTAGCTACAAAACTTTTCAGCCCTGGTGGTGGATGCATATACACCTCATCCTCCAATTCCCCTTGAAGGAATGCATTCTTGCCATCCATCTGCCAAAGACCCCATTCAAGATTAGTAGCTAAGGATAGTATGACCCTTACTGTGTGAAGTTTAGATACATGTGCAAATGTGTCTAAATAGTCCTCTCCATATGTTTGAGTAAATCCTCTTGCAACAATCCTAGCCTTGTATCTCTCCACATCTCCATTGCTATTGTACTTGATTGTTAAGACCCACTTTGAGCTCACAACCTTCTTTCCTTTTGGAAGAGTTTCTTCTATCCAAGTGTTGTTTGTTTCCATAGCTTTTAGTTCATTGTTAATGGCTTCTTTCCAATCCTTTTGTTCCATAGCCTCTTGGAATTTGTTCCTGGTCCAATTTTCCAACAAACACTTGATGATCTAAAGGAAAATGATATAAAGAGCAAACCTCTTGGATTGGATGACATACTGCTTTTTTTTGTTGTAGTAGGCTCTTGTGTTAATCCAGTTTGATGGATCTTTCCTTATCCTTGTACTTCTTCTTAAAACAGGAGCTTGAGTTTCTTCTTGAGGTGAAGACATCTTTTCTTGGTCATAAATATTTGAAGGTTGCTGTGCATTGTCATGAGCTTCTTGGTTATGAATATTTGAAGGTTTTTGTGCATTGTCATGAGCATCATGCTCCCCTTCATTTGTGACTTCTTTTTCATTGCCTCCCTCATGATCAAGAGGAGTTGTTTTCACGTTTTCTTGAGGTAATGGAGTATCCACCACTCTTAGAATCTCTGGAGTATTAGATGGCTTCGTGGGTAGTCTTGGATTATCAAGATGCAAACCATGATTATCAAGAATGTGTCTGAGGTTGTTAGCTCTATCAGAAGGAGAGTTGGAGATATCCTTGAGATTATCCCAGTTCTTCTCATCATAGAACCCTTTTTCTTCAACAAAATGGGCATCTCTTGAAGTTAATAGCTTTCTTGATTCTGGTACATAGCACTTGTACCATTTTTTGTAGTGGAATAGCCAATGAACATGGCCTTGTATTGAATAATGAAGATAAGTGATTTCAGATAATTTCGGCCAAAATTACTGTCATTCAAAGTTTGGAAGTTTACATGTAGTTCCTGTACGAATTTGGGCTTATTTTCTTCAAGAAAGTTGTAGGCCTTGAAATTATCTTTCCAACGGATATAAGATCGCCAATTTTGGACCTACGAGTGAAGGGATACATGCATAAAGAGGAGGAGCGTTTCCCAGCATTAAATGTGCTCTTACTTTATGCTTTTTGCTTTTTATGTTTTCTAAGCCATGCAAGGTCATGCTAAGGCTATGTATTTTTTTTATTTAAGCTCTTGTAAACCCTCAATCTAATCAAATCAATTGAATCACAATCCTTTCTTTCTCTATTTTCATCCATCTCCTTCTCCTCATGTGTTCTTTATGCTATTCATTATGTTTTCATGAAATTTAACATTATATCAGAGACTTGAAGGTCCTATGCACCTTTATCTTCCTAAATATCATTTTGGTTACTTCTATTCTCATTCTGGTTCACTTAAAATCTGGTTCTTCCATCTATTCTTAAAATCTGGGTTTACTTTTCATTCTGGTCCTTATTTTGCATTCTAGGTTGTTTTTAAATTCTGGTTCGGATTCTAAAATTATATTCTGGTTATTCTGGTTCTTAGACATCACCAAAATTATTTTGAAGCTCATGCGTCATTCTGGTTATTCACCATTAGTTTCTAAGCATACTCTGGTTTTCAAGCTCATAAGGATGGAAAATCAAAAGCTTGTAAGGTTCAGCAACAAAGGACCCTTTATGAATGAAGGTAATAAGAATCTTATATGCTATCATTGCAAGAGGGGTGGCCACACCAAAGAAAAATTTTGGGTCTTACATCCTGACTTTAAACCAAAATGGTTAACTTCTAAGGACTTCAAAAATAATGTCTCTCAAAGGGAAGTTCAAGGAGAAAGTTCAATAGCTTTTGTACCCTCTATACCTCCTCCAATGGGAAATCATGCCATGAATATGGGCAATGATGAGTTGGTAAGAAGGTTTGACCTTGATGCCTTGATCAAAGCCTGGAAAGAGGCTTCCAAGTCTGGTATATCTTATTATACTCATTATCCTATTAAGCCTCTTGTTATTGATTCGAGTGCTTCACACCATATGGTTAGTAATTCTGAATTGTTTAGTAAGTTAGAACCAGCTGTAGGGAATGTTATTATTTCTAATGGAGATAGAATACCCATTAAAGGCATAGGAGAACTTAATCTGTTTGATAAGCCATCTAAGGCATTATTTCACAATGCATTGTAATAGGTCTTGATGACTTGATGCCTAGATACTTTAGCAATCCTCTGAGCCATACAAGCTCATTAGTTAGCTTCCGCATGGCCCGGTACTCGGCCTCGGCACTAGAACAAGAGACAATCTTTTGTTTCTTTCTTCTCCAAGTAACAAGGTTACCACCAATGAATGTACAATACCCTATGGTGGACTTCCTGTCATTTCTATCACCGGCCCAATCTGCATCACAATACCCCATGATCTCCGTGTTGTTGTTATGCCCCATCCAAACACCTTGGTAATGAGTTCCTTTGAGATAACTTATAATCTGATCAATCATATTCCAATGATGCTTTTTGGGACTTTGCATGCGTTGGCTCACCTGATTCACAACAAAACAAATGGCAGGTCGAGTGATAGTAAGATAAATCAACTTACCAACCATCCTTATATATTGGTAAATGTCTCCAAATGGCTCGCTTTCAATCTCCCCCTCTCTCATGACTTTGTAGCCATCCTCAAGGGGAGTTTTGCAAGGCTTTGCCCCAAGCTTTCATGTTTCACTTAATAGGTCAAGGATGTATTTTCTTTGGGAAAAAAAGAGACCCTTCTCGGATCTACATATTTCAATCCCAAGAAAATACTTTAGTTCTCCTAAATCCTTAATGTCAAAAACAGATTTAAGGTGATCTTTTGTAAGTTGAATACCTACCTTGTCATCCCCCGTGATGATTATATCTTCAACGTATATGAGGATGACAACCTTACCTCTTTGGTTAGATTGAATGAATAGAGTGTGATCTCCCTCGGACTTGGTAAAGCCTCTTGTTATGAGAGTTGAACTCAACTTATGTTACCATACTCTTTGCGACTGTTTAAGACCATATATGGCCTTGTTGAGCCTAAGAAATTTTCCTTGGCCAATTCTAGCTTCAAGACCTGGTGGTGGTATCATGTATTCTTCTGCTTCTAAGTTTCCTAGGAGAAAGGTATTTTTCACGTCCATTTGCTATAGATCCCAGTTTAAGTTTGTGGCTATTGCTAAGATGACTCTAACTGTGTGAAGTTTGGCAACCAGAGCAAAAGTGTCTAGGTAGTGTTCCCCATAGGTTTGGGTGAAGCCTCTAGCCACTAATCTTGCCTTATGTCTTTCAATGTCTCCGTTGGCTTTATGTTTAATGGTGAATACCCACTTGGATGTCAATGCCTTCTTCCCTTTTGGAAGCTCAACTTTTCTCCAAGTGTTGTTGTGTTCCATAGCATTGAGTTCACTTTCAATGGCCACCTTCCATTTTTTTGCCTTAATATCTTCATTGTAGGACCTTGGGACTTGAGCTTGATCCAACTTACTAGTAAACACTTGATGTTCTTTAGGAAAACTCGCCATAGAACAAGCTTTTTGAATTGGATGAGCTACGACTTCATTGTTGTAGTAGACCCGAGTGTTAGTCCAGTTTGATGGAGGATATTTTATCCTTGTGCTTCTTCTCAAGGATGGTAGCTCTGGTTGTTTTTCTTCAATCACTTCTTCTTCTTGATCCTCTATTGCTCCCCCTTGATCATGAAATAGTGAATCCGGAGCTTCTTGAGTGTGAGGTTCAATATCAAATATATCAGCCAAGGATTCACTCTCATTCCCCCCCTTCATGATCAAGTTGGATAGGTGATTGGAAGGAAGTTGTTTGTTCTTGACTAGGGGCAGGAGCACTTGTGGATACTCCAAGATTTTCTACGATGCGCCTTAGGTTCTCAGCTCTGTCGGAACATGAGGTGGATAAGTCCTTCAAATGATCCCAATTCTTTTCTTCAAAGAAAGAATGGGAATCAAGGAACTTGACATCCGTTGATACTAAGACTCTCCTAGTCTCAGGGACATAACATTTATATCCCTTTTGATTTGATGAATATCCAATGAACATAGCTCTTGTACTCTTGGCATCAGGCTTTGTTCTTTGATCTCCTTGGACAAGGACAAAAAAAACACACCCAAATACTTTTAGATGGTTAAGAGAGGGTTTAATGTTATTAAGTACTTGAAAAGGGGAGATGTCTTTTAGAATTTGAGTGGGAGTTCGGTTGATTAGATAGCAAGCTAACACAACCGCATCTTCCCAAAACCATTTAGGAAAACTTTGGCATGGAACATCATGGATCGGACTATCTCCATAAGGTTCCTATTCTTTCTCTCGGCCACTCCATTTTGTTGTGGAGTATATGGACAACTCGTTTGAAGGATGATGCCATGTTTGGTAAGGTGTTCCTTAAACGTATTGCTAGTATATTCTCCAACATTGTCCGACCTAAGAATTTTAATTTTGGCGCTGAAATGGTTAGTAATGTAGGATTGAAAAAGGCTTCAAAGACCCTATCCTTTGAAGGAAGAAGGGTAAGGCATGTATATTTGGACTTCTCATCAATGAATGTAACAAAAATATTTATGATTTTCTCTAGACATGCAAGGAGAGGTCCAAACATCTGAGTGAATAAGATCAAAACAGTTTTCATGAATGGCATTAGACTTAGGAAAAACTGATTTGCAATGTTTGCCCAAAATACAAGCCTCACAATTGTCATTAGCAAAAGCAACATTTGGCATCATAAGTTTTAAAGCTCTTAAATGTGGATGTCCTAGTCTAGCATGCCATAACATGTCATTAGAGGGATCAACACATGAAGAGAAAAAAGTAGATAAAGATAGAGAGGGAGAATTCTTGAAGTCTTCAAGCACATAGAGGTCTTCCTTAGCTCCTCCCTTACCAAGGATAACATTAGTCTTAATATCCTGAAACCAAACTTTATTAGGCCCAAATATCACATTGCAATGTAAGTCATTTGTAACTCGATATAAGATTAGATGTAAAAGATGGCATGAAGAAGGCCCTAGAGTTCTTGTCAAACAACTTAAGATTGCCAATTTCCCTTATAAGGATCCTATCTCCATTAGCTATTATCACATTACCTAAAGCCGGTTCTAGGTTCTCAATTAAATCCACATTACTAATCATGTTGTGAGAAGCACCCGAGTCTAGTATAAGGCAATCATCTTTATATTGAGCTTTAAGATAGTTAGCCATGAGATTACCCAACATGTTACCGGATTTGAAGGCATCTTTGAGTGCCTTGATCAAGGCATCAAAGTCTTTCTTACTCATGTACTCCTCCTCCTTTCTTGCGGATGAAGATTTGTATGTAACAAGGGCTTTGGTGTTTGGTCCATCCTCTTGAGCTTGGCTTGAGCCTTCTCCATCTTCATTTGCTTTCTCCTGTTCCACATTAGCCTTTGAGTTGTCGAATTTCTGTCTTCCATCCTTGGTGGGTCTTAAGTGTGGGTGAAGGAACTAGCACTTCTCCTTGGTGTGGCCTTTCTTCTTACAATGTTCACAAACTAGGTTCGCCTTCTTTTCATCCTTGTAGAATCTCTAGTTTGCCGTTGCTCCTTCTTTACTAGCCACATTTGCCATGACAAGTGATGTGATTCCAACCAGATACTGACAAGGAGACTCAATGGATGAAGAGATAGAGGAGATGAAAGACTTAGGAGAAGCTTTCAAAGTAGCAGATGGAGTGATCACTAGAGCTAAGGCTAAGGAGTTAGTTAAAGGAGTCAATATTTTACTCAAGAAGATGCAGCTAGAAGACTCAACACCAAAGGAAATTTACAACATCTACATCTATGCAAATGAAGAAGAAGATCAAGGTAATACACTAAGTAACTAAGTGGTTATCTTGCACTCTTTTCTTTTGCATGATTTTGTCCCAATGGGTTTTCTATGCAAAGGTTTTTAACGAGGCTTAATAATTCACTTTCGTCTAAGTTACTTAGTTATTACTTGTTCAAAGAATAGAAAATGTCTATTCTACTTAAGAAGAAGTCAAATTTCTAATTTAAACTCAAGAAGCATCTTTTTGCATGTTTTCATTTAATTTCCAGCCTTTAAGACATTTCTGTTATTTCCAAGAGAATGTGCATGTACCTTTCTCTTCTCCTATTTAAAGGGCACGATTCTATCAATAAAAACAAGTCAATTTTCATTCCAAAACCCTTATAGTATTGACTCAAAACAATTCTAGGTGGTGAGAGCCAAACCACCAGAATTCGAGATTTCTCTTACAAGCACAGTCTTTTGAGTATCTATTCAACTCTCAAACAAGATCATCATCTCTTGTTTGTTTTATCATCATTCTCATCTCTATTTCGTCCATATTCCATCACCATCAAGTTCCAGAAAGTATTCTTCACATAGAGTTGTTATTCCGCACCATAGGCTTCATTCAAAGATAAAGATCCAAGGGGAGTAGAATCAGTATTGTATCATGTGGTATCAGAGCCATCTTTGAATCAAAGTTAAGTGTTTCTAAACCTTTTGTTTTGTTCAAAACTTGTGAAGAACTCTAGTTTGACCCTTCAACTTCTATTGCATGAAACTGCAACTGTTTTGATTTTTGTTCAGTTTTCTGTTTTTTGAATATGTTTTTGGGTGTTATTGTGCTTGTTTACTGCAAGTTTTTTGTGTTTGATATAGGAATCATGGCCAATACAACCATTTCTCTAGAGATTATGGAGCAGTTCAAACAGATGATGCTTGAATCTCAACAAAGACTTGTTCACCAACTTAGAGAAGAATTTGGGAAGGCTTCTCATTCTGAATCAGAACATACTCCTACACCTTCAGAAGATACTAGAATTGATAGAGAAGCAAGAGAGGCTAGAGCAGAAAAGAGAAGCAAGAGAGGCTAGAGAAAGAGAACATAATTATCTAGGTTCCGATGATTATTATAGCCATGGATCAAATCGGAGTAGGAGAGGTCATAGACATGGTAGAAACAATAGAGATCCAGTTAGACAACAACTTGATCATATCAAAATCAAGTTTCCATCCTTTCAAGGCAAGAATGATCCTAAAGTTTATTTAGATTGAGAAAGGAAGATGGAATCCAACTTTGTTTGTCAAGGAACTTATGAGCCCAACAAAGTGAAGATTTTTGTCTCTGAATTTAGTGATTATGCCTTAATATGGTGGGAACAACTATTACTAAGAGAAGATGTGGTGATCCAGCCATTGCTAGATGGCAGCAACTCAAAACCTGTATGAGAAGAAGGTTTGTACCAAATCACTACAACAGAGAGTTACTAAACCAACTAAGAAATCTCACTCAAGGCAGCAGCTCGGTTAGAGATTATTATCAAGAGATGGAGACACTTCTCATTAGAGATGATTTGAATGAAGATGATGAAGTTATAATGTCTAGATTCTTGGGAGGACTAAACAGAGATATACAAGATAAACTAGAGCTTCAGTCCTATTTAGACATTGAAGAGATGGTACACAAGGCTGAACTTATCAAAATTCAGAATAAAAGAAGAGTATTAAACCAAGGTTTACATCTGGATCAAACAAGCCTAAAGACTACAAGGACAACAAACCATATTACAACAAAGACTACATGCCAACCTCTACTAAAATCAAGATGAACCTAAACCAGATTACAAAGGTAAAGGTATTGCTTCTTCAGATGGTGGCAGCAGTCGAATTAGATGTTTTAAATTTCAAGGAATGGGTCACATGGAAAAATAATGTACTAGCAAAACGACTTTCCTGTTGCTTGACAATGGAGACATAATTTCTGAATCTGAATCTGAACCAGAAGAAGAAGAAGAAGAAGCACCAGCTGTTGGTGAAATGCTTGTAGCAAGAAGACCTTTGAGTGTTCAAAAAAAGACAGAAGAAATAGTGCAATGGGATAACTTGTTTCACACACGCTATTTTGTTAAAGAAAAAGTATGCAGCCTCATCATCGATGGAGGAAGTTGTACTAATGCAGCTAGTGAAAGTATGGTTGAGAAGCTGAATCTTAAGACCATTAAACATTTCAGACCTTACAAACTACAATGGCTTAATGAGGGAGGACAACTACAGGTTACTCATCAAGTTAATGTGTCTTTTACTATTGGAAAATATGAAGATGAAGTAATGTGTGATGTTCTGCCCATGGGATCAAGTCACATACTGTTGAGAAGGCTATGGCAATTCGATAGAAAATTTATACATAATGGCTACACCAACAAGTACTCATTCGAATTTCAAGACAGAAAGGTTGCACTACTACCTTTAACTCCAAGTCAAATATATCAAGATCAAGTTCTTATGAAGCTTAAAAATGAGAAAGACAAGGTGAAACCTCTAAGTACCAGCCTCTATATTAAACCTCGTGAAGTAAAACCAACTCTTTATTCAGAAAAACCAGTTTTGCTATTTTTCTATAGAGAAGCTCTTGTGAGTTTCACTAACCTTTCACAAGAACTTCCTAGTGGTATGTCTAAACTATTGCAGGAATATAGTGATGTTTCCCTGAAGAAGTAACAAAAGGTCTTCCACCAATTCGTGGCATAGAATATTAGACTTTATTCCCGGAGCAACACTACCTAATAGACCAGCCTATAGGACCAATCCTGTTGAAACTAAAGAACTTCAGAGGAAAGTTGAGGAGTTGATTAACAAAGGCCACTTAAGAGAAAGCACGAGTCTTTGTGCTGTACCAATCTTACTTGTACCTGAAAAGGATGGCACATGGAAAATGTGTGTGGATTGCAGAGCCATCAACAATATCAATGTAAAGTATCGCCACCCTATTCCTAGATTAGATGATATGTTAGATGAATTAAGTGGTTCCACTATCTTTTATAAAATTGATCTTAAAAGTGGCTATCATCAGATTAGGATGAAGGAAGGTGATGAATGGAAAACTGCTTTTAAAACGAAACAGGGGCTATATGAATTACTTGTTATGCCATTTGGCTTAACAAATCCACCTAGTACTTTTATGAGATCAATGAATCACATGCTTAGAAACTTTATAGGAGTACTCGTTGTTGTTTACTTTAATGATATACTAATTTATAGTAAGAATCTAGAAGAACACCTTATGCATATAAGTTATGTTCTAGATGTTCTTAGGAAAGAATCCCTCTAAGCTAATTTGAGTAAATGCACTTTTTGTATGGATAACCTTGTCTACTTAGGTTTTGTAGTAAGTGCAGATGGTGTTAAAGTCGATAAGGAGAAGATAAAGTCCATTGAAGGTTGGCCAAGTCCTAAAACAGTTGGAGAAGTAAGAAGTTTCCATGGACTTGCTGGTTTTTATAGGAGGTTTGTCAAAGACTTTAGTACTATAGCAGCACCACTTACTGAAGTGATTAAAAAAGAAGTGGGATTCAAATGGGACGAAGCTCAAGAAAAAGCATTTCAGACCCTCAAAGAGAAGCTTACTAACTCTCCTTTACTTATGTTACCAGATTTCTTGAAAACTTTTGAAATAGAGTGTGATGCATCTGGTATTGGAATTGGAGCTGTTTTGATGCAGGATAAGAAACCATTTGCTTATTTCAGTGAGAAACTCGGAGGATCAATAATCAACTACCCTACTTATGATAAAGAGCTTTATGCATTTGTGAGGGTATTACAAACTTGGCAACATTATCTTTGGCCCAAGGAGTTTGTCATTAACACAAATCATGAGTCACTGAAACATCTCAAAGAACAACAAAAGCTTAACAAGAGACATGCTCGATGGATAGAGTTTATAGAAACTTTTCCATATGTCATTAAGTACAAAAAAGGTAAAGACAATGTAGTAACTAATGCATTGTCCAGAAGGTACACTCTACTATCTTTTCTAAATTCTAAACTCACAGGATTTGAACTATTAAAGGAATTATACAAAACTGATCATGAGTTTAGTGAACCTTACAAGAGTTGTGAAAAGTTTGATACTGGAAACTACTAGAGGCAAGATGATTACCTGTTTTATAATCATAAACTTTGTGTGCCTAATGGTTGTGTGAGAGAATTACTAGTCAGGGAATCTCATGGAGGTGGTGTTGCTGGACATTTTGGTGTAACAAATACTCTTAAAGATTTACAAGATCATTTCTATTGGCGTCACATGCGCAAAGACGTTGAGAAAATATGTGCTAGATGTGCGATTTGCAAACAGGCTAAGTCTAAGGTTCAACCACATGGTTTGTATTCTTCTTTACCTATTCCATCACATCCTTGGACTGATATCGCTATGGACTTTGTGGTAGGATTTCCTAGGACTAAAACTTGTAGGGATTCCATTTATGTTGTTGTAGATAGATTCTCTAAAATGGCTTATTTTATAGCTTTCCATAAGATTGATGATATTGTTAATGTTGCTAATCTATTCTTTAGAGAAGTTGTGAGATTACATGGAATTCCTAGGGTGATAGTTTCTGATAGAGATACCAAATTTCTTAGTCATTTCTGGAAAACTTTGTGGGCTAAGTTAGGAACCAAGCTGACGTTTTCTACTACTTGTCATCCTCAAACTGACAGCCAAACTGAAGTGGTAAATAGATCATTATCTACATTGTTTAGGACGTTGGTAAGAAGTAATTTAATGTCTTGGTAAGAATGTTTTCCTCGTGTTGAGTTTGCTTATAATCATGCACAACATTCTACCATAATGTTTTCACCATTTGAAATTGTTGATGGATTTAACCCCTTATCTCCTTTGGATTTAATTTCTTTACCTTTAAGTGAAAGATGCAGGTTAGATGGAAATAAAAAAGCTGAACATGTTAAGAAAATAGATGAGAAAGCTAAGCAGAACATAGAGCATACAACCAGATTGTACGCTAATCAAGCTAATAAGGGAAGAAAGGAGATGATCTTTGAGGAAGGTGATCTAGTGTGGGTTCACCTAAGAAAGAAAGATTTCCAGCTGAAAGGAAGTCTACGTTGATACCTAGAATCGATGGACCATTCCAAGCGACAAGGATAATCAACAACAATGCCTATCAAATTGATCTCCAAGGGAAGTATAATGTGAGTAATTCATTCAATGTTTCTGATCTTATTCCTTATGTTGCAGATTCGGATTTGATTTCAAATCCTTTTCAAGTGGGAGAGGATGATGTGATTCCAACCAGCTACTCACAAGGAGACTCAATGCATGAAGAGATAGAAGAGATGCAAGACTTAGGAGAAGCTTTCAAAGTAGCAGATGGAGTGCTCACCAGAGCTAAGGCTAAGGAGTTAGCTAAAGGAGTCAATATTTTACTCAAGAGGATGCAACTAGAAGACTCAACACCAAAGGAAATTTGCAACGTCTACATCTATGAAAATGAAGAAGAAGATCAAGGTAATACACTAAGTAACTAAGTGGTTATCTTGCACTCTTTTCCTTTGCATGGTTTTGTCCCAATGGGTTTTCTATGCAAAGGTTTTTAACGAGGCTTGATAATTCGCTTTTGCCTAAGTTACTTAGTTATTACTTGGTCAAAGAATATAAAATTTCTATTATATTTAAGTAGAAGTCAAATTTCGAATTTAAACTCAAGAAGCATCTTTTTGCATGTTTTCGTTTAATTTCCAGCCTTTAAGACATTTCTGTTATTTCCAAGAGAAGGTGCATGTACCTTTCTCTTCTCCTATTTAAAGGGCAAGACTCTATCAATAAAAATTAGTCAATTTTCATTCTAAAACCCTTATACTGTTGACTCAAAACAATTCTAAGTTGTGAGAGCCAAACCACCAGAATTCTGGATTTCTCTTACAAGCGCAATCTTTTGAGAATTCATTCAACTCTCAAAAGTGATCATCATCTCTTGTTTCTTTGATCATCATTCTCATATCTATCTCGTCCATATTCCATCACCATCGAGTTTCACATAGAGTTGTTATTCCGCACCATAAGCTTCATTCAAAGATAAAGATCCAAGGGGAATAGAATCAGGATCCTATCAACAAGCTCCTTCATTCTATTCAATAGCCCATGGTTACCTTGTTCCCTTTGAATTTGGGAACACACATCTTCAAGGGACCCGAGTTTCTCTGCCCGTAGAATGTGTTTACTAGATGTTTGTAGATCCCATTAAGGTTAAGGAGCAAACCAAAGACCTTGTCATGTTCCCTTCTCTCACTTAGTATCGATGCATCAAGAAAGAAGGGTTGAAGCATATTCAGCTTAGCCCAAAGTGCCTGGAACTTTCCAAAGTAGGAGTTAAAGTCCATGTGTTCTTGCTTGAGGTCGCTTATGGCTTTCTTTACCTTATACACCCGACTTAGGTTAGATATGTTTCCAAAGACTTTATGGAGCGTATCCCAAAGATCTTTAGCAGTTTCACAGTAGGCATAAGCCTGAAGCAAAGCCGGATCAAGAGAGGTTTGCATAATACCTAGGACCATTTGGTCTTATTGGAACCAAATGTCTTCCTCGGCAGAGTCATCCTCCTCTTTGTCCGTAGCTTCATCAGCTTTGACTTCTAAAGCCTCTTCTTCATCTACCTTCTTCTTAGATTCTTTGGGCTTCTTCTTCTTGGTGGTAAGACTCGTTCTTGACAGATGATTGATGAGTCCTTTTCCTCCGAGAAAGATATTTAGGGCTCTAGCCCAAAGTAAGTAGTTGATGCCCTTCAAAATGACCGGAACTCCGAGGATCTTCTGGTTTTCCATGATTTCACAGTGAAAGACTCGAGCTTTAAGAGAAAAGATTTTAATCTTTTTGAGAAAATGACCTAGAGAGAGTTTCAATCTTTTCGAATGAAACCGAGAGAATGAGTGAGTAACTGTAAGAAAAACAGAGTTTTACGGAAGAATATAGGTAGTCGGAGCTTAATTCTCTGATACCATGAAGATTTGAGAGAATAATGAGCTCAATTCATGGTGGATTAAGCTCAAGAACAAGATAGGGAGTATTCAAGTGAAAGATAGAATAAGGATAAGATACTTCTTATTAATGATTGAAAGCAGCGCATACAAGCTTTTATAGAATCCTTAAACATACCTAGAATGGTAAGTTTTAAGGTTACAAAGTAAAAATGTAAAAGGTAAAAGTTAGTATGCGAAAGCGCGTGTACAGAGTGATATTCGGAACCACATACGCATGAATCTAGACAAAAAGTGAACCTCGGCCAAACTTCTTCCAACAGCTCTTTTCTTCATTTTAGATCCTTCTTGACATCATTTGGCACATGTAAAATTGGTTTGGATGATAGACCGCTGGTTTTGGCCGAGATTCCCATCAAGTAAAGTTTCTCGATAAATCATGCGCATATCCGAGTTATGACCATGCGCATATCTGAGTCACGACCATGCGCATATCCGAGTCTTGGCCTAGTTTCTCGCATAGTCTTCTAGGTCTGACTTAATCCGATGATCTGCATGGCCTTATGTCTTGGTCTTCTCAGATCTTGGCTTATTGACTTAGCGATCCATGGAAGCCGGATAGGTTCCGATACCCGCATGGTCGACTTGGCCTGGTCTTGCGATAATGCGCATAGTCCGCCTTATTTGCGTTCCATGTTCCTTGCTTGTCTCATACGCTAATGCTCATTTATGTGTAACTCCGGCTCTGGCTCGATAGTTTGCGCATGGTTGTCGATATAAACCTAATAAAGACCAGACTTGGCTTAGACTCGGCTCAGTCGACTCTCCTTCATTTTCTTTGGTCCGTTTTCACTCTTTTGGCTTCTCTTGACTTTTCTTCATAATTTTTGGCCCTTAATACCAAAACTTAACAATAGAGATGAGAATGATGATAAAACAAACAAGAGATGATCATCTTATTTGTGAGTTGAAAGGATTCTCAAAAGACTCTGCTTGTAAGAGAAATCCATAATTCAGGTGGTTTGGCTCTCACAACTTAGAATTGTTTTGAGTCAATAGTATAAGGGTTTTAGAATAAAAATTGACTGATTTTATTGATAGATTTCTAGCACATTATATAGAAGAAGAGAAAGGTACATGCACTTCTCTTGGAAATAACAGAACAATTTTAAATGTTGGAAATTAAATGAAAGCATGCAAAAGGTTGGTTGTTAAGTCTAACTTCGAAATTTAAATGCTTTATAAGTAGAAAAGATATTTTCCCTCCTTTGATCAAGTAATAACTAAGTAACTTAGGCGAAAGTGAATTATTAAGCCTCGTTAAAAACCTTTGCATAGAAAACCCATTGGGACAAAACCATGCAAAGAAAAAGAGTGCAAGATAACCACTTAGTTACTTAGTGTATTAACTTGATCTTCTTCTTCATTTGCATAGGTGTAGAAGTTGTAGCTTGCCTTGGTGGTTAGTCTCCTAGCTGCATCCTCTTGAGTGAACTCTTGACTCCTTTAGCTAACTCCTTAGCCTTAGCTCTAGTGATCACTCCATCTGTTACTTTGAAAGCTTCTTCTAAATCTTTCATCTCCTCTATCTTTTCATCTGTTGAATCTCCTTGTGAGTAGCTGGTTGGAAGCACATCATCCTCTCCCACTTGAAAAGAATTTGACCACAATTCCGAATCTGCAACATAAGGAATAAGATCAGAAACATTGAATGAATTACTCACATTATACTTCCCTTGGAGATCAATTTGATAAGCATTGTTGTTGATTCTCCTGGTCACTTGGAATGGTCCATCGATTCTAGGCATCAACTTAGACTTCCTTTCAGCTGGAAATCTTTCTTTCCTTAGGTGAACCCACACTAGATCACCTTCCCCAAAGATCATCTCCTTTCTTCCCTTATTAGCTTGCTTAGCATACAATCCTGTTTTATGCTCTAAGTTCTGCTTAGCTTTCTCATGTATTTTCTTAACCTGTTAAGCTTCTTCTTTCCATATAAGATGCATCTTTCACTTAAAGGTAAAGAAATTAAAGCCAAAGGAGATAAGGGGTTAAATCCATAAACAATTTCAAATGCTGAAAACATTGTGGCAGAATGTTGTGCATGATTATAAGCAAACTCAACATGAGGCAAACATTCTTACCAAGACTTTAAATTACTTCTTACCAACGTCCTAAGCAATGTAGATAATGATCTATTTACCACTTCAGTTTGGCCGTCAGTTTGAGGATGACAAGTAGTAGAAAATGTCATCTTAGTTCCTAACTTAGCCCACAAAGTTTTCCATAAATGACTAAGAAATTTGGTATCTCTATTACAAATTATCACCCTAGGCATTCCATGTAATCTCACAACTTCTCTAAAGAATAGATTAGCAACATTAACAACATCATCAGTCTTGTGGCAAGGTATAATATAAGCCATTTTAGAGAATCTATCTACAACAACATAAATGGAATCCCTAGTAGTTTTAGTCCTAGGAAATCCTACCACAAATTCCATAGAGATATAGGTCCAAGGATGTAATGGAATAGGTAAAGGAGAATACAAACCATGCGGTTGAACCTTAGACTTAGCCTGTTTGCAAATCGTACATCTAGCACAGATTTTCTCAACGTCTTGCACATGTGAGGCCAATAGAAATGATCTTGTAAAGCTATAAGAGTCTTTGTCACACCAAAATGTCCAGCAAGACCACCTCCATGAGCTTCCCTGACTAGTAATTCTCTCACATAACCATTAGGCACACAAAGTTTATGATTATAAAACANGATTATAAACAGGTAATCATCTTGCCTATAGTAATTTCTACTAGTAAACTATTCACAACTCTTGTAAGGATCACTAAACTCCTGATCAGTTTTGTATAATTCCTTTAACAATTCAAATCCTATGAGTTTAGAATTTTAGAGAAGATAGTAGAGTGTATCTTCTGGACAATGCATCAACTACTACATTGTCTTTACCTTTTTTGTATTTAATGACATATGGAAAAGTTTCTATAAACTCTATCCATAGAGCATGTCTCTTGTTAAGCTTTTGTTGTCCTTTGAGATGTTTCAGTCACTCATAATATGTGTGAATGACAAACTCCTTGGGCCAAAGATAATGCTGCCAAGTTTGTAATGCCCTCACCAATGCATAAAGCTCTTTATCATAAGTAGGATAGTTGATTGTTGATCCTCCGAGTTTCTCACTGAAATAAGCAATTGATTTCTTATTCTGCGTCAAAACAGCTCCAATTCCAATACCAGATGCATCACATTCTATTTCAAAAGTTATCAAGAAATCTGGTAACATAAGTAAAGGAGAGTTAGTAAGCTTCTCTTTGAGGGTCTGAAATGATTTTTCTTGAGCTTCTTCCCATTTGAATCCCATTTCTTTCTTAATCACTTGAGTAAGTGGTGCTGCTATAGTACTAAAGTCTTTGACAAACCTCCTATAAAAACCAGCAAGTCCATGGAAACTTCTCACTTCTCCAACTGTTTTAGGACTTGGCCAANAAGTCCATGGAAATTTCTCACTTCTCCAACAATTTTTGGACTTGGCCAATCTTTAATGGTTTTTATCATCTCCTCATCGACTTTAACACCATCTACACTTACTACAAAACCTAAGAAGACAAGGTTATCCATACAAAAAGTGCATTTACTCAAATTAGCTTAGAGAGATTCTTTCCTAAGAACATCTAGAACAGAACTGANTCTCCTATGAAGTTTCTAAGAACATGATTCATTAATCTCATAAAAGTGCTAGGTGCATTTGTTAAACTAAATGGAATAACAAGCCATTCATATAGCCCCTGTTTCGTTTTAAAAGCAGTTTTCCATTCATCACCTTCCTTCATCCTAATCTGATGATATCCACTTTTAAGATCAATTTTAGAACAAATAGTGGAACCACTTAACTCATCTAGCATATCATCTAATCTAGGAATAGGGTGACAATACTTTATAGTGATGTTGTTGATGGCTCTACAATCCACACACATTCTCCATGTGCCATCCTTTTTAGGTACAAGTAAGACGGGTACAGCACAAGGACTCATGCTTTCTCTTATGTGGCCTTTGTTCATCAACTCCTCAACTTGCCTCTGAAGTTCATTAGTTTCAACAGGATTGGTCCTATAGGCTTGTCTATTAGGTAGTGTTTCTCCTGGAATAAAGTCTATATGATGTTCTATGCCACGAATTGGTGGAAGACCTTTTGTTGCTTCTTCAGGGAAAACATCACTATATTCCTACAATAGTTTAGACATACCACTAGGAAGTTCCCATGCAAGGTTAGTGAAACTCACAAGAGCTTATCTATAGATAAATAGAGGTTTCTCCTTCTCCTTTTCATCCTTAAGTTTCTTAAGAACTTGATCTTGATAAATTTGACTAGGAGTTAAAGGTAGGAGTGTAACCTTCCTGTCTTGAAATTAGAATGAGTAATGTTGGTGTAGCCATTATGTATAACTTTCCTATCGAATCGGCATGGCCTTCCCAACAGTATGTGACTTGATCCCATGGGAAGAACATCACACATTACTTAATCTTCATATTTTCCAATAGTAAAAGGCACATTAACTTGATGAGTAACCTGTAGTTGTCCTCCCTCATAAAGCAATTGTAGTTTGTAAGGTCTAGGGTGCTTAATGGTATTAAGATTCAGCTTCTCAACCATATTTTCACTAGCTGCATTTGTACAACGTCCTCCATCGATGATGAGGCTGCATACTTTGTCTTTAACAAAACATTGCGTGTGAAATAAGTTATCCCTTTGCTCGATTTCTTCTACCTTGTTTTGAACACTCAAAGTTCTTATTGCTACAAGCATTTCACCAACAGCTGGTGCTTCTTCTTCTTTTGGCTCATATTCAAATTAAGAAATTATGTCTCCATTGTTAAGCAACAGGAAAGTCTTCTTGCTAGTATACTCTTTTACCATGTGACCCATTCCTTGACATTTAAAACATCTAATTCGACTGCTGCCACCATATGAAGAAGCAATACCTTTACCTTTGTAATCTGGTTTAGGTTCATCCTTGATTTTAGTAGAGGTTGGCTTGTAGTCTTTGTTGTAAGATGGTTTGTTGTCCTTGTAGTCTTTAGGCTTTGTTGATCCAGAGGTAAAGCTTGGTTTACTAGTTCTTCTTTTATTCTGAATTTCAATCAGCTCAGCCTTGTGTACCATCTCATCAATATCTAGATAGGAATGTAGCTCTAGTTTATCTTGTATATCTCTGTTTAATCCTCCCAAGAATCTAAACATTGTAACTTCATCATCTTCATTCAAATCAACTCTAATAAGAAGCGTCTCCATTTCTTGATAATAATCTCTAACTGAGTTGTGATGTCTCGGGAAAAAATGCCTTAAGGATCTAAAGCCAAGTCAAAAGAGGGTATCTCGGGCAAGGCGGCTCAAGAAGGTAAAGAAGAAGACTCATGAAGTCTCGAAGAGTTCTAGGAAGAGACCTCCAAATCTTATTCTTGGAAGTTGTCTCGGAAGTAGTCTCAGAATAGTTCTTGTTCAAAGGAAGAAAATAAAAGCCACTCGGCCAAAAGAAGAATCAAGAAGAGATCTTGGCCGTAAAGTTATGTTCCATAGAGCCATCGGTCCACTTTTATGCATCCTTGAGCCATTCAGCCAAGTTGCATGATCATCGAGCTATCAAGCCAAAAAGGAAAGTCAGCGAGCCATCGAGCCATTTTTAGAACAACATCGAGCTATCGGGCCAATTTTTCAAGATCGAGCCATCGAGCCAAGTTTTTGAAGATCATCGAGCTACCAGGCCAAGTTGTGATATCGAGCCATCGAGCCATTTTTTGAAAACACATTATCGGGCAATTAGGCCAAGTTTCCAAGACCAAGCTATCAAGCCATGTTCTTGAAACCGAGCCAAGGTCCGCCAAGGTCCGCCAAGGTTCAAGAATATCAAAATTCTAAGCCATGACCCTCATCATATTAAGCTAGGCCCAGGAGACCATGAGGGAAACTAGACTAGACTCGTGTATGCGCGTGGTCATGAAGAAAAATGCCCATGAATGGCCAATGCATTTTATTCAAAGGGACTCTCAGCTTAATCAAGCGGTCTATCAGTGAAATTAGATTTATACGTGCCTAATAAGGTCACAAAGGATCTAGAAGAAGGAAAAGATCTATTGGACGAAATTAGGCCGGGAGATTCATTTCTGGTTCAAATTATGCGCAAAACCCTCGATAACCATCGGGAAATGTTAAACAAGAAGAGACTCGGCCAAAATCAAGAAAGTATCGACCAAATCAAGTTTACTAGAGCCATTTGAAGTGGGAAAGACTCTTGAAGAATTTTTATAGTCATGAGTTAAGTTTTTGCCGAGTATCTCTTATATGGATTGAAGAATGAAGAATGTATATTTATGCTTTCTCAAAGGCATTCTCTGATAAAACCAAGAAGGTGAGTTATACAAAGGAGAACAATTGGACCTCATATTTAAAAGGAATAGTCTCCAAGTGGATTCATCTTAATACAAGACTGGATGAAGAAACTCAAACTAAAGGAGAACTTGAGTTGCAAAAGGAAGATGTGTCTCTCTTGAAGTTCTCTGAAGTAGACTCAAGGAAGAAAACAATGAAAGGATCCAAGTTCAACCTCTCAAAAGACTTGGCCAAATTAAAAATCCCCTAACCATAGAGTCTATACTCTTTTTCCCTTAGTGAAAATTTTATCCTTTGCGGTTTTTACTCACTAAGGTTTTTTAAGGAAGAACTCTATGGTTCCAATCAAAAACCTTTAATTAAGGTCAAAAATTGAGGGGGAGTGTTAAAGTTGGATTAACCAACATCATCAAGAAGAAGCTTCTCTGTCCGTAGAAACCTTGTACTCTTTTTCCTTTATAGGGTTTTATCCCAAGTGGTTTTCTCCCTAAAGGTTTTAATGAGGCTTGGTCTTCACAGGTCCAAGTTCAAGTCATTCATCACGACTTGAGCTTGAGGGGGAGTGTTAAGTTTTGGGTATCATTGACCAAGAAATTTAAAAGGTTAAGAAAAGGATCGGGAATGAGAAAGACTTGTCAAAGGCTTAGGAAGACCGAAAGAAAAGAAGAAAATATGACTTGGCTCAAAATAGGCCAAGTTGGGTTTTGGCTCGGCGACCATGCGCAAAATGGACTGACCATGCACAAAATATCAAGCCGGGAAGGAAAACACGCATTCAGGTGAGATAGCATGTCGGGAAAGTAAAAACATGGGACGCAAGAAATAGAACCATGCGCGTGTTTAAGGCACTAGACCTAGTGGACAATGCACGTTATCGGGTTTGGACAATGCGAAAAATCGAGCCTTAAGACCAAGAATCAGACCGAAGCAGACGATGCGCAGAACCAAACTAACTATGCATATTATTCTATGATGGCTATCGACAAACTGAGATAAAAGGAAATCTCGGCCTAAGCCAACGGTCTATAGACCAAACTTGGTTTACCCGGGCAGTTTTGGATTAGGAAGATGGTCGTAGTTGGAAAATAGCCGTTGGATGCAAAATGGCCGATAGTCCATTTTTTTCAGTCTAGGTTCATGGATAACACGCGTCAAATGGTCCCCCCCCACCTAGTCCGTACACGCGGTTTCATGCTCTATGCTTTTACGCGATCTTTTCACCTCGTGTAACTTTTTCTTTACTATTTTAAGGGCAATCCTAGGTTTGTCTAGGATTCCCTATTTAAAGATGTAAGCGTTGCATTTCAAAATTAAGGAGAGAAAATCCCTCTTCAACATTCTTTCAAACTCTCTTAGTCTTTCTTATACTCTTATACTCAATCTCTCATTCTCTTATTCTCTCGGTTACTATCAATCTCCATACTCAAGTCTCTTTTGTATTCTTAGTTTGTTTAGTAACTCCTTGTTGTAGTGATTTGGTACAAAACTTCTCCTCATACAGGTTTTGAGCTACTGCCATGCGGTTGAGAACCATGTCTTCTTCACTTTCATAGGTTTAAGAAGCGTGTTGAATCCATCCGTTCCAAGGAAAGTGAACCATACCCTATGGAAATCAAAAATTGTTTCAAAGGTATGTTGAATCCGTATTGCTTTTTAAAAGAGAACCATGAACACTTCATTTTCATAAGTGTTAGTGCCATGTTGAATCCAATAAGAAGGATGAACCCAACATCAAGGGAGAACCATCGAAGGGATGATGAATCCAAGTTGGTTTTGGGAACATTCTCAAGTTTCAAACAAAAGGCAATGACCAAGAACATCCAAGCAAGCTTGGTAATTTCGAGCCTTAAGGGATAGTGAACCGAGCTGCTCCAAAGTAACTTGTTGACTCAATTTCAAGCATCCTTTAGATTGAAGCCGAGACAAGCTAGGTCAAGTTACTCTTTGAACCATGCTTTGGTCTCGACCTTACTCAATTGATTGTCTAAGTGTTGATTAAGCCTTGTGTAGTCAAGCACTAGCCAAGTTACTCTTCGGCTCATGTAGGCTTGTTGTTTAGCCGAGTTAAGACAAGGCTGAATTATTCTTCGGCCTTAGTCTTAGCTTCGGGTGTTTGGAAAGTGATCCAACCAAGTTTCTCTTCGGTTGGCCTTAACTATGTGATCTATAGTCTTGATTAAAGAATCCTTGATCTAGTCATATGAAATAGATTTTAGAATGAAGTTGATCTAGGACCAAGTTCCTCTTCGGTCTTAGTCTCCACCAAAATCAAAACTTTATGCCAAGTTACTCTTCGGCTAAAGTAAAACCAAGTCAAGAAAGGCCAAGTTACTCTTTGGACCTTTCTTGTCTCAGCTAAGTTGTTTAGACCATTGTAAAATATGGCCTAAAATTGTTGAAAATTATGATAAAGCATTGTCCTTTAGTTGTGAAACCTAGACCAACATCGGGCAAGTTACTCTTTGGCCTTAGATTGAGTCTCGACAAATTCAAATCCCTTGGCCATGTTTCTCTTCGGCCAAGTGGGATAAGAGTCAAATCTCTAAAAGTAGTCTCGGCCTTGTGTTCTAAGCCTAAGTCTTGACCAAAAGTTGCCTCGACTTAGGACTTGGACCTTGGTCATTTCAAAATTCACTTCGGTCCATGATGACCATTTTTCTTTAAAAGGTTTTAGAAAATCATAGTGTGAGATCCAAGGATAATAAAGAGTTAAACTCTTTCGTTCTTGATGAATCCAAAATACTAGGAAATATTTCAAAATTCTAAGGTGTGAGAACCAAAGACAATAAATGACAATTCCTTTGGTCTTTGATGTATCCAAAACACTTAAAAAATATCTTAAATCTATTTTTATGTTGTGGATTAAGAGCCTTGAGCAAGGCTCATGATGAACCAAAAATCCTAACATAATGCCTTCAAAGTTGGACCATGATGATCCTACTATTCTCATGAAATTCTTATAAACTACGACTAAATATTTTATTTTAACTCAGTGTAGGAAACTTCAAAGTGAGGGGGAGTTTTTTCATCAACATTCACCAACCTCACATTAAGTGATCTATTTTTCCGAAGCGTATCGAACGACTAAAAGCCATCTTCTAAACCCAAAGTCTTCCTTATGTTAACCTTTGCATGTGTTAAGGCTTCTCTAGAGCTTTTAAATGCCTTATTATGTTTGCTTGGCGAAGTATTGACGTTTGCATGTTTAATCATGTGTCTCATAAATTGCGCTAGAGTCGATTAAATTTCAGCCTAGTGAGATCTTAAGAGGTTTGTGTATGAAGGTTACTTATGACCTAAGTGTAATGATTAAAGTTCTAGGCTTTCATTATTAATGGGCTTACATAATCTTAAAATGATTCTTTCTTACTTATTGCGGTTAATTGACTTATGTAGTTGTATGATTTGTTTGCAGAAGGGTTATTCTCAAATAGGAAATATATTCTATTTGTCTAAGTTGCTTCCCTTTGCATATCATTTATATAACCTATTTGATGTATATTAACATCATATACTAACTTCAAATTTTGTTGATTAATGTAGATATAACTCTCCGCCTTAACCATGAAGGGGGAATAAAATAAAAACACTCATGATTAAAGTGTTGATTAAGATGTAATGTCTCGGGAAAAAATGCCTTAAGGAGCCAAAGCCAAGTCAAAAGAGGGTGTCTCGGGCAAGGCGGCTCAAGAAGGTAAAGAAGAAGACTCACAAAGTCTCGAAGAGACCTCCAAATCTTATTCTCGGAAGTAGTCTCAGAATAGTTCTTGTTCAAAGGAAGAAAAGAAAATCCATTTGGCCAAAAGAAGCATCAAGAAGAGATCTCGGCCGAAAATTTATGTTCCATAGAGCTATCGGGCCAGTTTTGTGCATCATTGAGCAATTCAGCCAAGTTGCATGATCATCGAGCTAACAAGCTAAAAAGGAAAGCCAGCGAGCCATCGAGCTATTTTTAGAACAACATCGAGCTATCGGGCCAAGTTTTCAAGATCGAGCCATCGAGCCAAGTTTTTGAAGATCAACGAGCTATCGGGCCAAGTTATGATATCGAGCCATCGAGCCATTTTTTGAAAACACATTCTCGGGCAATTGGGCCAAGTTGCCAGGACCAAGCTATCAAGCCATATTCTTGAAACCAAGCCAAGGTCTGCCAAGGTTCAAGAATATCAAGATCATAAGCCATGAGCATCATCATATTAAGCCAGGCCTAGGAGACCATGCGGGAAACTAGACTAGACTCGTGTATGCGCATGGTCGTGAAGAAAAATGCCCATGAATGGCCAAGGAATTTCATTCCAAGGCACTCTCAGCTTAATCAGGCGGTCTATCAATGAAATTATATTTTTACCTGTCTAATAAGGTCACAAAGGATCTAGAAGAAGGAAAAGATCTATTGGACGAAATTAGGCCAGAAGATTCATTTATGGTTGAAATCATGCGCATAACCCTCGATAACCATCAAGAAATGTCAAACAAGAGAAGACTCGGCCAAAATCAAGGAACTGTCGACCAAATCAAGTTTACTCGAGCCATTTGAAGTGAGAAAGACTCTTGAAGAAGTTTTATAGTCATGAGTTAAGTTTTGGCCGAGTATCTTTTATATGGGTTGAAGAATGAAGAATGTATATTTATGCTTTCTCAAAGGAATTCTCTGATCAAACCAAGAAGGCGAGTTACACAAAGGAGAACATTCTAAACCTCATATTTAAAAGGAATAGTCTCCAAGTTGATTCATCTTAATACAAGATCGGATGAAGAAACTCAAACTAAAGGAGAACTTGAGCAACAAAAGGAAGATGTCTCTCTCTTGAAGTTATCTGAAGTAGACTCGAGGAAGAAAACAATGAAAGGAGCAAAGTTCAACCTCTCAAAAGACTTGGCCAAATTAAAGATCCCCTAACCATAGAGTCTATACTCTTTTTCCCTTAGTTAAAAATTTTATCCCATGCGGTTTTACTCAGTAAGGTTTTTAATGAGGTAGAACTCTATGGTTCCAATCAAAAACCTTTAATTAAGGTCAAAAAATGAGGGGAAGCGTTAAAGTTGGATTAACCAACATCAGTCAAGAGAAGTTTATCTGTCCGTAGAAACCTTGTACTCTTTTTCCTTTAGAAGGTTTTATCCCAAGTGGTTTTCTCCCTACAGGTTTTAATGAGGCTTGGTATTCACGGGTCCAAGTTCAAGCCATTCATCATGACTTGAGCTTGAGGGGAGTGTTAAGTTTTGGGTATCATTGACCAAGACATTTAAAAGGGTAAGAAAAGGTTCAGGAATGAGAAAGACTTGTAAAAGGCTTAGGAAGACCGAAAGAAACAAAGAAAATATGACTTGGCCCAAAATAGGCCAAGTCGGGTTTTGGCTCGGCGACCATGCGCAAAACAGACTGACTATGCACAAAATATCAAGTCGGGAAGGAAAAAACGCATTTGGGGTGAGATAGCGTGTACGAGAAGGTAAAAACGTGGGACGCAAGCAATAGAACCATGCGCGTGTTTAAGACACTGGACCTAGTGGACAATGCGTGTTATCGGGGTTGAACAATGTGGAGAATCGAGCCTTAGGACCAAGAATCAAGCTGAAGCAGACGATGCGTAGAACCAAACCAACGATGCGCATTAATCTATGATGGCTATTGAGAAACTTAGTAAAAAGGAACTCTCGGCCTAAACCAACGGTCTATTGACCAAACTTGGTTTACTTGGGCATTTTTGGATTAGGAAGATGGTCGTAGCTGGAAAATAGCCGTTGGATAGAAAATGGCCGAGAGTCCATTTTTCAATCTAGGTTCATGGATAAAACGCGTCAAATGGTCCGCCCCACCTAGTCCGTACACACAGTTTCATGCTTTATGCTCTTACGCGATCTTTTCACCTCGTGTAAGTTTTCCTTTATTATTTTTTTAGGGCAATCCTAGGTTTGTCTAGGATTCCCTATTTAAAGATGTAAGCGCCGTATTTCAAAATTAAAGGGAGAAAATCCCTCTTCACCATTCTTTCAAACTCTCTTAGTCATTTTTATACTCTTATACTTAATCTCTCTCATTCTCTTATTCTCTCGGTTACTATCAATCTCCATACTCAAGCCTCTTCTTCTCTTCACTAATCTCATGAGATAATCTCTCAAATCTTTCACTGCCTTGAATGAGCATTGTTATTTTGTTTAGTAACTCCCTGTTGTAGTGATTTAGTACAAACCTTCTCCTCATACAGGTTTTGAGCTGCTGCCATGTAGCAATTACTGGATCACCACATCTTCTTTTAGTTTCAGTCGTTCCCACTATAATAAAGCATAATCACTCAATTCAGAGACAACAATCTTCACTTTGTTGGGCTCATAAGTTCCTTGACAATCAAAGTTGGATTCCATCTTCCTTTCCCAATCTAAATAAGCTTCGGGGTCATTCTTGTCTTGAAAGGATGGAAACTTGATATTGATGTGATCAAGCTGTTGTCTAACATGATCTCTATTGTTTCTTCCACGTCTATGGCCTCTACTTCGATCTGATCCATGGCTGCCATAATAATCATCAGAACCTAGATTATTACGTTATGCTTCTCTAGCTTTTCTTGATGCTCTAGCCTCTCTTGCTTCTCTATCAATCCTAGGAGCTTCTGAAGGTGTAGGAGTAGGTTCTAATTCAGAATAAGAATGCTTTCCAAATTCTTCTCTAAGTTGTTGAACAAGTCTTTATTGAGATTCAAGCATCATCTGTTTGAACTGCTCCATAATCTCTGTAGAAATGGTTGTATTGGCCATGATTCCTATATCAAACACAACAATCTCGCAGTAAACAAGCACAATAACGCCCAAAAACAGATTCAAAAACAGAAAACATAACATAAATCAAAACAGTTCTAGTTTTGTGCAGTAGAAGTTGAAGGGTCAAACTAGGGTTCTTCACCAGTTTTGACGAAACAAAAGGTTTAGAAACACTTAGCTTTGATTCAAAGATGGCTCTGATACCACATGATATGATCCTGATTCTATTCCCCTTGGATTCTTATCTTTGAATGAAGCTTCTGGTGCGGAATAACAACTCTATGTGAAGAATACTTTCTGGAACTTGATGGTGATGGAATATGGAAGAAATAGAGATGAGAATGATGATAAAACAAACAAGAGATGATGATCTTGGTTGAGGTTGAATGGATTCTCAACAGACTGCGCTTGTAAGAGAAATCCAGAATTCTGGTGGTTTGGCTCTCACCACTTAGAATTGTTTTGAGTCAATTGTATAAGGGTTTTAGAATGAAAATTGAATGATTTCATTGATAGATTTCAAGCACATTATATAGAGGAAGAGAAAGGTACATGCACCATCTCTTGGAAATAACATAACAGTTTTAAATGCTGGAAATTAAATGAAAGCATGCAAAAGGTTGGTTGTTGAGTCTAACTTCAAAATTTAAATGCTTTATAAGTAGAAAAGATATTTTCCCTCCTTTGATCAAGTAATAACTAAGTAACTTAGGGGAAAGTGAATTATCAAGGCTCGTTAAAAACCTTTGCATAAAAAACCCATTAGGAAAAAACCATGCAAAGGAAAAGAGTGCAAGATAACCACTTAGTTACTTAGTGTATTAACTTGATCTTCTTCGTCATTTGCATAGGTGTAGATGTTGTAGATGTCCCTTGGTGTTGAGTCTCCTAGCTGCATCCTCTTGAGTGAACTCTTGACTCCTTTAGCTAACTCCTTAGCCTTAGGTCTAGTGATCACTCCATCTGTTACTTTGAAAGCTTCTTCTAAATCTTGTATCTCTTCTATCTCTTCATCCGTTGAATCTCCTTGTGAGGAGCTGGTTGGAATCACATCAAAACTCTTTTTAAAAATGTTTTAAAATACCACCAAAAACAGACATGACTTAGAGCTTTATGTTGGTTACTTTAAGAGGGTTTTAGAGAATAAATCTCTTACTCTAGTTTCTTCTTCCAATCCAGCTCTTCATTGTCATAAAGTCAAACAAAACAGAAGCTAAACCCTCTATAAAAACGTTTTGATATACAAACATAAAAATAGAGTCTAAAATACAGATTTTAACCGATTAAAAACACTTGAAAAACATTTTGAAAGATGTAACTGAACCAAATAAGTAAAAACATTGTGGAAGTAAAAGGATTAGGAACTTATGGCTCTGATACCATGTTAAATTTCAGATTATCAAAAGGAGAATAAGTCAAGAATGAAGAACCAGAATGATATGAACATAAGGTAGCCAAGAAAGATTAATTGAGAATATAATAACCATAATAGCTTAGTATGAGAGAATGATTCTTGAGTAACCAGAATGCAGGATATGAGTAACTAGAATTGAAGAATAAGCATAGTAACCAGAATGTGAGAGTAGAATCCAAAATTGTAAGTGACAGTAGAGAGAGTTTATAAAAAGATAGAAAGTACTGTGAAGAGAGAGAGAGATTAACTCTCCTTAATCTTTCTCAGAGGTTTACAAGAGTTTAAATAAGAAAGGATAGACCTCTTGCATGGTCTTACATGGCTTAGTAAACATAAAAAGCAGAAAGCATAAAGTAAAAGCACATTTAATGCTAGAAAACGCTCATCCTCTTTATTTGTATCAAACACCCTCCTGGTCATAAAGTGACTTGGAATGCACATATATCCATTATGTCCATTTCATAAAAAAGGGACCTTCACATGCCATGCATTACTTGATCCTTCAAAACAGCAGCCACTTGGGCTTATTTGAAGTCTCTTCATGATGCTTTTCATACTTCCTTTGGGGTTCATCATGAATCTTCTTCTTGGTGATCCATGTACCATCATAATGGAACTTGACCGAAATAGACTTCCATATGAATCTGAACCCTTCCAAGGTTGATTCTATATGATTCCAAACTCCATTAAGTTGAATCTCCTTCATGGTTTATTGAACCAGTATTCATTGGTTCCATGAGTTTTTCTTTGAATTTTGGCTTCTTTGAGCCTTTTTAGAATTTTTTGAAACTGATTTTGGCTTCATGAGCCACCATGAATCCAAACCCATCTAAAGTTGATTCCAAATGATTCCAAACTCCTTTGACTTGAATCTTATTTTTGATTTGAACAATGGCTCCTTGAGTCTTCTTATTTTGATTTGTATTCTTAAGCCTTCAAAGACTTTGAAACTGATCTGTCTTCTTTGAGCCATTCGGTGATAAAATGAAGATCTCATTTGAAGAAGATGAAGATCTCATCAAACCCAAAGACCCTGAGCCACTTTTCAGAAGATGTGCAAAATCAGAGCAAGTTATGAAGATGTGAAAAATCAGTACACAAAGTTCAGAGATTCAAGATATGAAGCCAAGACAAGATTATGGGATGGATGTGAAAATCTTGTGTATACTGGATGTGAAAAATTAGTAAAATCCAGAATACACTTAAGGATCTTTTGTGCAAGCTTTGGGAAAATAATGACTATGTGCAAAATCAATATTCAACCCCCAGGAAACATTCAGGAAGTGCAAGAATGGGGGAGACTAATTTTGCACATGTCTAAAAGACAAAGGAGCCTCCAAAATGAACAAAGCCATAACATGGACTAGATTCATTTTGGATAAGATTCTCCATGTGGTCCCAAAAGTAAAAGCAAAAGAAAAAGGAAAAGCAAAAGCATAAAGCAAAAGTAAGAAGATTCAAACAATTGCAACTTGGTCCCCCATTTATTCAAACATTTGGAGGCGAAATGTTTAGAGTTTTTGGGTTTTGAATTTCTTGTAAACTCTATAAATATGAGTTTAAGGCTGTCTTGTAATCTTTGAAGTTTGGGAGAAATAATCCCTCTTCAATATACTTAAATTCAATCTAAAATATTCTCAACATTTTCACACATACTCTCAAATACTCTCACTTTCAAATCTGTCCAAAGATATTCTCCATCATTCTTCTCCATTCTACATGAGATAAACTCTCAAAATCCAACATGGTATCAGAGCATAAGCTCTTGAACCTCTCAAGCTTCCGCATTTTATGGTTCATTTGGTTTAGTTTTCTGTTTTAATCGGTTTTTCAATGGTTAGTCAGTCAAAAATGGGTTCCCTGAGCTTTTGAATATGTTTTTAAGAGTTTAATCGGTCAAAAACGTTTTGGTAAAGCTTCTTGTTCATAGCCATTCTGTTTTGAAGCATTTGCTTATGTTTTTGAAGGCTGGAAAAGAACTTGAAGTTTCATCCTTGTTTGAATCGGTTTTAGAGCTCTACGTCTCTTAAAAATCTATTTTTGAAGCTAAAATGCTTCTGGTTTTAAGTATGGGTTTATAAACTTCTTCCCTCTAAGTCTTTCAATGTTCTTGAAGCATTGATTCTATATTAAAAGGCTAGATAAAGGATTTGAAGCTTAAATCCTTGTTTAAGCCATTGTCAAGGCTTTAAAATCTGTTTTGAAGCTAAAATCTTCTGGTTTTAAAAGTTTGGGTTTATAAGCTTCTTCCCTGTAAGTCTTTCAATGTTCTTGAAGCATTGATTCTATATTAAAAGGCTAGAGAAAGGATTCGAAGCTTAGATCCTTTTTCAAGCCATTTTCAAGGCTTTTAAATCTGTTTTGAAGCAAAACAGCTTCTGGTTTTGTTTAAACCAGTTTTTCATGAGTTTGAAGCTTAAGCTTCTGTTTTTGATCTTTTTAATCAGTCAAAAGATGTGTAAAACCTGTTTTTAAGCAAAAGCTTCTGTTTTTAAAAGGTTTTATTCAGTTTTGAGATGTAAGAAAGAGGAACCAAGTTCTTTAAACCTTGTTTACAAGTGGGACTTTGCCCTTATGGGTGGAAGTGAAAGGGCTTGATGAATCATCTTACTTACATCTCTTTAGAAAAGAGATCCATGAAAAATTGTCTCCTATGAGTCTAAAGTTTCATGATGAATCCAAGAAGAGAAGAGAATTATGGTTGCTTTGCTCCAAATGGGTATAAGCTCATGATACATCCTAATATCTAAGGGACAAAAACCCTTCCTCAAAAAAAAAAAGAAACAATCATGATCTCTTTGCTTTCATGAGCTTAAGAATCATGTTGAATCTGTCTTGGTTAAAGGGATCCATGATTACTTTGTTTTAATTAAAACATAAGAGCCATGATGAATCCGAAAGTTTAAGAGAGAAGAACCATGATTTCTTTACTCTTATGAGTTTAAGAACATGATGAATCTTAACTCCTTAAGGGACAATACCCTTTTACCTAGTGAATGAGATCTATGTCTACTTTACTTTCATAAGTTCAAGAAGCATACTGAATCCATTATGTTCAAAGGATAATGATCCTTGTATCTTTTGTTTAAATAAGCAAAAGGAACATGTTGAATCCAAAATCCTTGTTTAAAAGAGATCCATGAACATTTCACATTTATAAGTGTTAATGTCATGTTGATGACAAAAGAAAAGGCAAACCCAAACCAAAGAGAACTATACATAGTGTGATGAATCCAAATTGGTTTGGGAATCTCTCTAAAAGTTTTAAGGTTCAATGAAACATCAACCAAGTTGCTCTTCGGATTGATGGGAACCTAGTTGTGTAGCAGACACAAGTTATGGCCAAGTTACTCTTTGGATGATAATCTAAGTCTCAGCTACATCCAAAATTATTGACTAAAGTTGTTAAGCCATGATTAGTCAAGCATTAGCCAAGGTACCCTTTGGTTTTTGTTGGCTTGTTGTTTAACCGAGTCAAGACAAGGCCAAGTTGCTCTTCGGCCTTAGTCTTAGCCTTGGGTGGTTGAAAATCTAGCCAAGTTACTCTTCGGCTAAATAAAAACCAAGTCAAGATAAGGCCAAGTATCTCTTCGGACCTCACTTGCCTCGGCTAAGTTGTTTAGGCCATTTTAAAGCATGACCTAAAGATTTTTGAAAAGAAACCATGCACAAGACATGGTTCTTAAGTTGTAAGACCGAAATAAACTTCGGCCAAGTTGCTCTTCGGCCAAGAGGATTTAGAGTCAAAACTCTAAGGTAGTCTCGGCCTTGTGTTCTAGCCCAAAGTCTTGACCAAAAGTTGTCTCGGCTTAGGACTCGGATCTTGGTCCTTTTAAATATGTATCGTTCCATTGTGACCATTTCAAAATGTTTTAAGATCATAGTGTGATAACCAGGGGTAATAAAGAGTAAAACTCTTTGGCCCTTGATGAATCCAAACACTTACGGAAAATATTTCAAAACCATAGTGTGAGAGCCAATGATAAGAAAGAGAAAAACTCTTTGCTCCTTGATGAATCCAAACACTTGGATTCTTTTGAAAAGTCTAATATGTGAGAACCAAAGATAATAAAGCATAATTCCTTTGATCTTTGATGAATCCAAAACACTTAGAAAATATCTTAAATCCATCCTTATTATGTTGCGAGTTGAGATCCTTGAGCCATGCTCATGATGAATCCAAAATCCTAACATAACACTTTGGATATGATTCATTGTTAACCATGATGATCCATCTATTCTCTTGAGAGTCTCATAAAATGGACTAACTACTTCACTTTTATTCCCTGTAGGAAAATTTAAAGGTGAGGGGGAGTCTCATCAAAATTCACCAACCCCACCTAAAAGGCCTATTCGGCCAAATTGTATCAAATAGCTAATAGCCAATTTCTAAACTCAAGTCTCCTTTACGATTAAGCTTTGCATTTGGTATTAAATTAAAAAATTTTAGAAGTGTCTAGAATATCTTGATATGTTTATTGAGAATAATGAATAAAGCGCCAGAGTAGTTAGACTACTTAAAGACCAGATTACCTATGAAGAAGTAGTCAGACCACTTGATGACAGATTACTTAAGAACAAATAGTCGGACCACTTGGCGCATCTTGTATTGAGAACAATAATTAGGAGTCAAGGCATAAGATAAACTTCAAGAAGTGTTCTAGAAGCAATATAGGCGTTGGAACATCAAAGGAAGAAGAAAAGTGATGATTCAAGCATTATTACAAATCTGCCACAAGTACAGATTTTGTCTACTTCACTCTTTTATTCAGCAGTTTACCTTGTGCTCTAGTACACTCTTTTATCTTGTGTAGAATAGTCTCACCTTGTAGTCTTATATTATATGTTCACATATTGAATTAAAAAAAGAGAGACTTATTCTTCTCTCTAGCAATTTCGAATTCTTCTTCTCTCTCTCTCTCTTGTTCTTCATCTTCTACAGATAAAATGCTTCAATTATCTCTATTCTAACATGGTGTCAGAGCATAAAAGCTCCTAATACCTCATAATTCCGCTCATACTCTCCGATTCTTCACTCATTCTCATTCATTCTACTCAAAGTCTGTTCTCTTCTTCATATTATTCTCTGTTCTTAATCTTCAAAGTCTGTTCTTTTATCATGGATAACTCAAAGAATGCGGTTGTTCTAGTTGTTTTAAAAGGGGTAAACTATCTTATATGGTCTATAACCATAAAGACATCCCTTGGTGGTAAAGGTGTGTGGGGATATGTCTCAAAAGAGACTTCCTCAAAGCTTATCCAGAAAAGTGATGAAAAAGACACTAGTTGTGAAGATGATAAAGATTTTCAAGAAGATCAGATGGTTCTAGGGATCATTCAAAGTTCCTTGGATCCAGCAATACTTGAGGCATACTCATATTGTGAATCATCTAAAGATTTATGGGATACACTTCAAAAGGTGTATGGTAATCTGTCTAACATCAGTAGGGTGTTTGAAGTCAAGAAAGCAATTAATGATCTCAGTCAAGAAGATCTAGAGTTCACTAAGCATTTTGGAAGATTTAGAGCTCTTTGGGAAGATCTTGAAATGCTAAGACCTCCATCATTGGATTCGAAGGTTCTTAATGAAAGAAGGGAGGAGGATAAGGTCTTTGGTTTGTTACTCACTCTAAACCCCTCGTACAATGATCTTATCAAGAATATCCTAAGGGCTGAAAAGTTTCCTTCACTTGAAAATGTGTGTGCACAAATTCAGAAGGAACAAGGGTCCAATGGATTGTTTGGTGGAAGAAAGGAGCTTATTCATGCTAACAAGGGGTTCTACAAACCAGAAGATAAGAAGAATGTGATATGTCATCATTGTAAAAGAAGTGGACATATCAAAGATAGGTGCTGGATTCTTCATCCACATCTTAAACCAACAAAGTTCAAATATTTTAAAGACTCTAGGGCTAACTACTCTCAAGGAGAGGCTCAAAGAAACACTCAAATACAACCTGGTTAGTTTGGTGCACAAGCAAGTCATGGGGATTTTGGACAAGTGAATGGGCATAATGTTAATTATCAACATCAAGGAGAAACTTCTACACCTCTACTTTCCTACATTCCCACACCTACACAAGATGAGTTGGTGAAAATATCAGACCTAAATGCACTCATCAAGGCCTTAAAAGAGGCCACATGTTCTGGTATTTCATTTAATGCAAATAGCTTGCCTATACCGTTGGTCATAGATTCTGGTGCTTCTCATCATATGATTAGCAATCCAGAATTGTTAACAAATGTTGAACCTGCTCTAGGTAGTGTTATAATTGCTAATGGTGATATGATTCCGGTTAGAGGCATAGGAGACCTTAAATTATTTGATAAAACTTCAAAAGCTTCCTATATGCCTAGTTTTACATCAAACTTGCTATCTTTTAAGAGGACTACCTCTGATTTGAGCTGTAGTGTTATCTTTAGTCCTAATGATGTGAAATTTCAGGATATTGAGTCAAGAAAGGTCTTTGGTAAGGGAGGAACCAAGGAAGACCTCTATGTGCTAGAAGACACTCATCTTAACTTTAATCTACATTTTGCCTCTTCAAGCTTTAATTATGTCCATGTTAACACTAGTAATGTTATTTTGCATGCTAGAATAGGCCATCCCTGTTTTAGAGATTTAAAACTCTTATTGCCTAATGTATCTTTTGAAAACATTGATTGTGAAGCTTGTATCCTAGGGAAATATTGTAGATCAGTGTTTCCCAAGTATACAACTATCTATGATAAATGTTTTTATCTTATTCATTCGGATGTATGGTCATCCCCTTGTGCATCTAGAGAGAATCAAAATTACTTTGTTACTTTTATAGATGAAAAATCAAAGTACACTTGTCTAACCTTACTTCCATCAAAAGATAGAGTTTTAGAAGCTTTCTCAAACTTTAAAACATATGTAACTAACCACTTTAACGCCAATATTAAAATTTGTTGATCTGACAATGGTGGAGAGTATACAAGTTATGCTTTTAAGGAATATCTAGCCAAACATGGGATTCTTCACCAAACTAGCTGTCCTTACACCCCACAACAAATCGGAGTGCCTAAAAGGAAGAATAGTCACCTAACGGAGGTTACAAGATCCATGATGTTTCATGCCAATGTACCAAAGAGGTTTTGGGCAGATGCTATTGTTTCAGCATGTTATCTTATCAATCGGATTCTAATCAAGTTACTTAATGATGTATCCCCATTTGAAGTATTGAACAAGGTCAAACCTCCTCTGAACCATTTACATGTATTTGGATGTGTTTGCTTTGTTCTTATACCAGGGGAACAAAGGAATAAATTAGAAGCTAAAAGCATCAAAGGGATGTTCATTGGGTATTCAATAACTGAAATGGGCTATAAGTGCTACATTCATGAAACTAGGAAGGTCTTAATCTCTAGGAATGTGAGGTTCATTGAAAATAAAGGGTATTATGAAGAAAGAAATTGGAAAACATTGAAAGACTCGCCCAGCACTCCAATGGATAGAGCTGAAATTTAAGAAGACTTCTAGAGCATCTTGGTCTTAATCAACAGTCCATCCCATCCAATATAACTCCAGCGCCCCAGGAGAGTTCTAATACTCAAGAAGAAGAGAATATCTACCTTGATCATGAGGGGGACACACATAATGATGGAAATAATGAGGAGAATGTACAAACGACATATTTGAATTCAACAAAATTGGATGAAACTCAAGAAGAAATGAATGAATTTCCAAATGAAACAACTCATGATCAAGTGGATATTCAAGCACCAAGTCCTCATGCCCTTAGAAGAAGCACAAGAATTAGACAACCTCCAGAAAATTGGATTAACACAAGGTTATACTATAATAACAAGGCGGTTACTCACCCAATTCAAGAAGTCTGTCATTTATCTCAATTACCTATAGAGCATCAAGTGTTTGTTGGAAAACTAGCCCATCAACTAGTACCAAGATCCTATGGAGAAGCTATTGAACATAAGGAATGGAAAGAAGCAATTGATAATGAGCCAAAGGCTATGGACATTAATAATACTTGGTATGAAGTTGATCTACCAGGAGGAAAAAGGGCAGTCAGTTCTAAGTGGGTGTTCACAATAAAATACAAGAGCAATGGAGATGTGGAGAGATACAAAGCAAGGCTATTTGCACGAGGGTTCACTCAAACTTATGGAGAAGATTACATGGATACCTTTGCACCAGTAGCTAAGCTTTACACGGTAAGGGTTATCCTCTCAATTGCAACTAATCTTGAATGGGATTTATGGTAGATAGATGTCAAGAATGCATTTCTTCAAGGAGAATTAGAGGAAGAAGTGTACATGCATCCACCTCCTTGTCTTGAGAAGTCAATAAGACAAGGAAATATTGTAAGACTTAAGAAAGCAATCTATGGACTAAAGCAATTCCCAAGATCTTGGTATCACAAACTGAGTTCAACTTTGATGACAAGTGGGTTTAAAAGATCAGAAGGTGATCATACTCTATTCACACTTCAAAGCCAAGAAGGTATCATTGTCATTCTTATATATGTAGATGATATCATCATATCTGGTAGTGATAAGGCTGGAATTCAAGCCACAAAGTTATTCCTAAAATCTGTTTTTGATATCAAAGATCTAGGTGAGCTAAAGTATTTTCTTGGGATAGAGGTTTGTAGATCCAAAGATGGATTGTTCCTATCTCAAAGAAAGTACACCCTTGATTTGTTAAGTGAAACATGAAATTTAGGTGCAAAACCAGTTAATACACCACTTGAAGAAGGCTATAAAGTCATTAGAGAAGGGGAAAGTGAAGATACACCTTTTGAAGATCAACACCAATACAGAAGGATGGTTGGTAAGCTTATCTACTTAACAATTACTAAACCTGACATTTGTTATGATGTGTATCAGGTTAGTCAATTTATGCAATCCCCCAAGATGCATCATTGGAATATGGTGAAAAGAATCTTGGGATATTTAAAGGGAGCTCATGGCCAAGAAATATGGATGGGATGCAATAAGAATACTGAAATTGTGGGGTATTATGATGCTGATTGGGCAGGAGATAGAAGGGATAGAAAATCTACAACTGGTTATTGCACATTCATTGGAGGAAATCTAGTAACTTGAAGAAGCAAGAAACAAAAGGTTGTATCATGTTGAAGTGCAGAGGCTGAATATAGAGCAATGAGAAAACTTACAAATGAGTTGGTTTGGCTCAAAGTCCTCTTGAAGGATTTGGGCATTGGATTTCAGGCTCCTATCATAATGCATTGTGATAATCAAGCAATAATTCATATAGCTTCAAACAATGTGTTACATGAAAGGACAAAAGCACATTGAAGTGGACTGTCACATGGTTAGGGAGATGGTGGAACAAGGAGTAATCTTGCTAAGTTATACAAGAAGTTCAGATCAATTGGTAGATATATTCACGAAGGCAGCAAGCTTGAAAGTTTGTGAGTTCATCCATGGAAAACTTGGACTCACAAATCTAGCTCAAACTTAATCACCCTTAACTTTGAGTCCTATACTCTTTTTCCCTCAATATGATTTTATCCCAAGTTGTTTTCCATATTGAGGTTTTCAATGAGGTAGGTTCTCATTGTTCCAAGCTTAATCATTCATCATGGTTAAGCTTGAGGGGAGTATTGATGATAATGAATAAAGTGCCTGAGTAGTTAGACTACTTAAAGACCAGATTACCTATGAAGAAGTAGTCAGACCACTTGGTGACAGATTACTTAAGAAGAAATAGTCGGACCACTTCGCGCATCTTGTATTGAGAATAATAATTAGGAGTCAAGGCATAAGTTAAACTTCAAGAAGTGTCCTAGAAGCAATATAGGCGTTGGAACATCAAAGGAAGAAGAAAAGTGATGATTCAAGCATTAATTAAAAATCTGTCACAAGTACAAATTTTGTTTACTTTATCCAGCAGTTTACCTTGTGCTCTAGTACACTCTTTTATCTTGTGTAGAATAGTCTCACCTTGTAGTCTTATATTAGTTTGTATGTTCACATATTGAATTAAAAAAAGAGAGACTTATTCTTCTCTCTAGCAATTTCAAATTCTTCTTCTCTCTCTCTCTCTCTTGTTCTTCATTTATTCTTCATCTTCTACACACAAAATGCTTCAATTCTCTCTATTCTAACAATGTTTGCTTAGGTAGCTAATGGAATTTTCCTTAAAATTTTTATGCATGTATGATCATGGTTTTGCCTAAAATGTGCTAGATATGATTAAATTCATTCTAGGGTAATTCAAAATGATTATGTTTGATGTTTTCTTGTGGCTTAAGTCTAGGTTAAAAGTTCTAGCTTGTCACACATGCTCATTATTCCTACATAAAAGAATCTTAAATATATTCTCACTGAAAAGATGAGCTTATATTGTTGAATTTGGTTGCATGAAATGTTTGCAAAAGTCTATTCTCAAGCTCTTAGTCATTGATGTTTAGAAAATCTAGATTTCTTGCCTAAGTTGCTTTCTTTTGCAATTCATTACATATAACCAATTTGATTGATAATTAGCATCATATACTAATGGATGTTTTGTTGATTGATGTGTAGATAACTCCCCACCTTGATCATGAAGGGGAAAATCAAGAAACACTCATGATCAAGGTGTCTCGAGCCATCGAGCCAAAGTTTTGAACAACATCAAGCTATCGGGCCAAGTTGTGGGTAACA
The DNA here is from genome assembly GCA_900406425.1 of Iberis pinnata. NCBI lineage: Eukaryota > Viridiplantae > Streptophyta > Magnoliopsida > Brassicales > Brassicaceae > Iberis > Iberis pinnata. The sequence continues at coordinate 49,549 of OVBE01000238.1, forward strand.
TCGAGATATCGGGCCAAGTTTTCAAGATCGAGCCATCTTGCCAATTTTCGGACAACATCGATATTGAATAATGAAGATCAATGATTCAAGATAATTTCTGCCAGAATTAATATCATTCAAAGATTGGAAGTTTACAAGTAGTTCCTCTACGAATTTGAGCTTGTGTCCTTCAGAAAGGTTGTAGGCCTTGGAATTATCTTTCCAACGGATATAAGATGGCTAATTTTGGAGTTACGAGTGAAGAGATACATGCATCAAGAGGAGGAGCGTTTTTCAGGATTAAATATGCTTTTACTTTACGCTTTCTGGTTTTTATGTTTCCTAAGCTATGCAAGGTCATGCAAGGGCTATGTATTTGTTTATTTAAGCTCTTGTAAACCTTCACAGTTATCTTCAATAAGAATTACATCTCTTTCTCTCTTATTTTTATCCATATCCTTCTCCTCAAGTGTTCTTGATGTTCTTCATCATGAACTTTTAACATGGTATCAGAGATTTGAAGGTTCTATACACCTATTCTCTTCCGCAAAATACTCTGGTTACTCTTTCTCTTCATTTTGGTTCACTTTAAATCTGATTCTTCATTTTGTTCTTAAAATATGGGTTTATTCTCCTTTCTGGTTCTGTTTTCATCATAATGGGTTATTTTTAAATTCTGGTTCGAATTCTTAAACTATATTCTCTTTATTCTGGTTATCATGTATTCTTCTAATCACTTTGAAGCTTATTCATCTTTTTGGTTCTTCACAATTTATTTCTAAGCATTCTCTGTTGTTAAGCTCTTAAAAAAATGGAAAATCAGACGGTTATTGCTCTTGTTGTTCTGAATGGACTAAACTATCTTTTGTGGGCTAGAACTATCAAAATTGCCCTTGTGGCAAAGGTTTGTGGAGCCATGTTTTTGGGAGGCTCCATCTCATTTTGTTCAAGAAAGTACTCAAGAAAGTACTTTTGAAGATGCTCAAAATGGTGTTCAAGAAGATGACACCATGGCTAACTATGACAAATGGTTTCAAGAAGATCAAATGGTCTTAGAGATTATCCAAAGCTCCCTGGACTCATCTATTCTTGAAGCTTACTCTTATTGTAAAACTTCTAAAGAGTTGTGGGATACACTACACAAAGTTTATGGTAATGTTTCTAACATAAACAGAGTGTATGAGGTCAAGAAAGTTTTGAATGAACTCAATCAAGATGATTTGGAGTTTATAAAGTATTTTGAGTAGTTTAGATCCATTTGGGTAGAGCTGGAAATGCTTAGACCTTTCTCTATGGATTAAGCCACTCTCTTGGAAAGAAAGGAACAAGATAAGGTTTTTAGCTTGTTCCTTGCCCTTAATCCAACATACAAAGATCTTATTAAGCACATTCTTAGGGCTGACAAACTTCCATGCCTTGAAGATGTGTGTGCTCAAATCCAAAGAGAGGTGGTTCTCAAGGTTTATTTGGTGGAAAAATAAAACTGATTCATGCAAACTACAACAATAAAGGACCCTGTAAGCATGAAGTTAAGATGAATCTCTACTGCCATAATTGCATGAAGAGTGGACACACCAAAGAAAAATGTTGGGTGTTGCATCCTCACCTTAAGCCAAAATGGATGAATTCTTAAGACTTTGGGGCTAATGTCTCTCAAGGAGAATCTCAACAAGGTCATAGCATGGCTGGAAATCAAGCTCACACTCATGGAAAAGGTCACGGTCAAGGTGGGAACACAAATCAGATTCATGGAGAAAGTTCAACAACTTTAGTGACATACGCTCATCAAAACATAGGAAATCAAGCCCTCAATGTTGGTAATGATGAGTTTGTAAGGAGATCTGACCTAGATGCTCTGTTCAAAGCCTTGAAAGAGGCTTCCAATTCTGGTATCTCTTATTAAACCTCTTGTTATAGATTCGGGTGCTTCACACCATATGGTTAGTAATTATGAATTGCTTAGCAAAATAGAGCCTGCTTTAGGAAATGTTATTATTGCTAATGGAGATAGAATACCAATTAAGGTATAGGAGAACTAAATATGTTTGATAAACAATCTAAGGCATTCTATATGCCAAATTTTACTTCTAACCTCTTGTCCGTTAGTAAGGTTACTAAGGATCTAAATTGCAATGTTATTTTAAGTCCTAACAATTTTACATTTCAGGATATTGATACAAGAAAAGAGCTTGGTAAATGAGGAAAAAAGAAGGGTTATATGTGCTTGAAGATCACAAGAAAAACCCTCATTTACATTATGCTTTTTCTGTTAATGTTGTAAACAATGATATTTGGCATGCTAGATTTGGTCATCCTCATGTTAGAGCTTTGAACCTTATATTGCCTAATCTATCTTTTGGAAGTAATGATTGTGAAGCTTGTATACTTGGGAAGCATTGTAAATATGTGTTTCCTAAGTTTACAACTATTTATGAAAATGTTTTGATTTAGTGCATTCTAATGTTTGGACAGCCCCTTGTGAATCTAGAGATCAACTTAAGTACTTTGTTACTTTCATTGATGAAAAATCCAAATACACATGGTTAACCTTAATGCCATCAAAATATAGGGTGTTAGATGCATTTAAAAACTTTCAAAATTATGTGACTAACCAGTTTAACTCTAAAATTAAATTTTCAGATATGATAATGGTGATGAGTACACAAGTAATGCATTTAAACAACATCTACCCAATCATTGGATTTTGCATCAAACAATCTGTCCATACACACCTCTACAAAATGGGGTAGCTAAAAGGAATAATAGGGACTTAATGGACGTGCCAAGATAAATGATGTTTCAGACCAATGTGCCTAAAAGATTCTTGTCGGATGCAGTTGTAACTGCATGTTACTTAATCAACAGAATTCCAAACAAAGTTCTAGGAGATATATCTCCTTTTGAGGTATTAAACAAAACAAAACCTTCAATTAACCATCTAAGAGTGTTTGGGCGTGTGTGCTTTGTTCTGATTCCAGGTGAACAAATAAATAAGTTAGAAGCTACGAGTGTCAAGGCCATGTTCATTGGCTATTCCACCACACAAAAAGGGTACAAGTGCTATGTACCAGAATTAAGAAAGATATTAACTTCAAGAGATGTGCGTTTTGTTGAAGAAAAAGGATTCTATGATAAAAAGAACTAGAATAATCTCAAGGATATCTCCAACTCTCCTTCTGATAGAGCTAACAACCTCAAACACATTCTTGACAATCTTGGTTTGACTCTTAATAATCCAAGACTACCCACGGCGCCATCTAATACTCTAGAGATTCCAACAGTGGTGGATACTCCATTACCTCAAGAAAACGTGAAAGAAACTCCTCTTGATCATGAGGGATGCAATGAAGAAGAAGTCATAAATGAGGGGGAGCATGATGCTCATGACAATGCACAACAACCTTCAGATATTCATAACCAAGAAGCTCATTACAATGCACAGCAACCTTCAAATATTCATGACCAAGAAGAGATTTCTTCACCTCAAGAAGAAACTCAAGCTCCTGTTTTGAGAAGAAGTACAAGGATAAAGAAATATCCATCAAATTGGATTAACACAAGAGTCTACTACAACAACAAGGCAATACCTCATCCAATCCAAGAGGTTTTCTCGTTATCTCATTTTCCTTTAGATCATCAAGTGTTTGTTGGAAAATTGGACCAGGAACAAATTCCAAGATCCTATGAAGAGGCTATGGAAAAAAAGGATTGGAAAGTAGCCATTAACAATGAACTAAAAGCTATGGAAACAAACAACACTTGGATAGAGGAAACTCTTCCAAAAGGAAAGAAGGATGTGAGCTCAAAGTGGGTCTTTACAATTAAGTACTAGAGCAATGGAGATGTGGAGAGATACAAGGCTAGGCTTGTTGCAAGAGGGTTTACTCAAACATATGGAGATAAATATTTATACACATTTGCACCGATAGCTAAACTCCAAACGGTAAGGGTCATACTATCCTTAGCTACTAATTTTGAATGGGGTCTTTAGCAGTTGGACGTCAAAAATGCATTCCTTCAAGGGGAATTGGAGGATGAAGTGTATATGCATCCACCACCAGGGCTGGAAAGTTTTGTACCTAAAGGGAAGGTTCTTAGACTCAATAAGGAGATATATGGTCTCAAGAAATCTCCAAGAGCTTGGTACCAGAAGCTAAGCTCTACATTGAAAGCACAAGGATTCAAAAGATCAGAATCCGATCACACACTCTTCACTCTTCAAATCCAAAGAGGTATAGTTGTCATCCTCATCTATGTGGATGATTTGATAATCTCTAGGGATGACAAGGTAGGAATTGAATCCACCAAACTGTTCCTAAAATCTGTTTTTGATATTAAAGATCTTGGTGAGCTTAAATATTTTCTTGGGATAGAAATCTGTAGATCCAAAGAAGAATTATTTCTTTCAAAAAGAAAGTATACTCTTGATCTTCTAAGTGAAACATGAAAGTTAGGATTTAAACCAGCCAAGACTCCACTTGAAGAAGGATACAAAGTCACAAGAGAAGGGGAAATTGAAGATGAGCGATTTGATGATCATCATCAATATAGAAGGATGGTTGGTAAGCTAATATATCTAACCATTACTAGACCTGACATTTTTTTGCTGTGAATCAGGTTAGCCAATATATGCAATTCCAAAAGATGTATCATTGGAAGATGGTCGATAGAATCCTAAGATACTTAAAGGGAGCCCCTGGTCAAGGCATTTGGATGGGTTGCAACAAAAGCATAGAAATAGTGGGGTATTGTGATGCAGATTGGACAGGTGATAGAGTTGATAGGAAATCAACAACTGGCTATTGCACATTCATAGGAGGCAATTTGGTTACTTGGAGAAGCAAGAAACAAAAGATTGTATCATGTTCAAGTGTTGGAGATGAATATCGAGCAATGAGAAAGCTTACAAATGAACTAGTTTGGCTCAAAGGTCTACTAAAGGATGTGGGCATAGAGACCAAGACACCTATCACCATGCATTGTGATAATCAAGCAGCCATTCATATTGCTTCCAACAATTTTTTTCATGAGAGGACAAAGCACATAGAGGTTGATGGTTACAAGGTCCGGTAAATGGTTGAAAAGGGAGTAATTCTACCTTGTTACACTAGAAGTTCAGATCAGTTGGCTGATATATTCACCAAGGCAGCAAATTTAAAGGTTTGTGAGTTTATTCATGAGAAACTTGGACTCACAACTCTTTCAACAACCTAGAAGACCCTTACTTTGGAGACTATACTCTTTTTCCCTCAATACGGTTTTTCCCAAATGGTTTTTCATATTGAGGATTTTAATGAGGTAGTTGTTCAAGGTTCCAAGCTTATCCATTCATCATGGTTAAGCTTGACGTGGAGTATTGAATAATGAAGATCAATGATTCAAGATAATTTTGGCCATAATTAATATCATTCAAAGATTGAAAGTTTACAAGTAGTTCCTCTACGAATTTGGGCTTGGATCCTTCATCAAAGTTGTGTGCCTTGGAATTATCTTTCCAACGGATATTAGATGGGTAATTGTAGACTTACGAGTGAAGAGATACATGCATAAAAAGGAGGAGCGTTTTTCAGCATTAAATGTACTTTTACTTTACGCTTTCTGCTTTTTATGTTTCCTAAGCCATGCAAGATCATGCAAGGGCTATGTATTTGTTTATTTAAGCTCTTGTAAACCTTCAAACTGATAATCAATAATAATTACATCTCTTTATCTCTTACTTTCGTCCATATCCTTCTCCTCAAGTGTTCTTGATGTTCTTCATCATGAACTTCTGAAAATTAACAATCGAGCTATCGGGCAAAGTTGTTACAATCGAGCCATCGGGCCAAATCCTTCAACCTATCCACCAAACTTAGTTTACAGGGGCTATTTTGGATGAGATAAAGCCCAAACGAAGAAGTAAAGTCGTTTGACAAGTTTTGGACGAGCGGCTTACTCACAAATGAAACCATGCGCATACTCGAGCCAACTATGCGCATGGCTCACGATAACCATCGAGAAAACTTCAAACATTTAAAGATTCGACCAAAACCAATGGACTATCAACCAAATAAATTTTTCTCGAGCCATTTAAAGTGGGAAAGACTCTTGAAGAAGATTTATAGCCATGGGATAAGTTTTTTCCGAACATTCCACATTTGAATTGAAGGATGATCATATTAATATGATCAAGATGGGACTAACGGCTCATGAAGCCAAAATTAGGAGAGAAAAAAGTAAAAGGGTCTTAGAAGAAACCTTAGAAGAAGTGGTAGTCCAAGAGGCTATCATTCATGAAGATCAAAGCAATGCATTGCATGTGATGTTCAAAGTTGAGAAGTGGGAAGAATAGACATAGGTGCACTCCAATGCACTTTCTGATCGAACCAAGAGAGTGATTGACACAAAGGAAGATGTTCTAGAACCTATACTCAAGAAGGAACAAACTCCAAGAGGATTCATTCTATCAAAGTTCGGTTGAAGGATTTATAAGAGTTTCAAATTGAAGGAGGCAGAAGTAGAAAATCTCGGACATAGGTCCAGTATTTCAATGTTTCTGTCCAATCCAGGAGGAACCAATATGTGAACTTACTCACAAATGAAACCATGCGCATACTCGAGCCAACTATGCGCATGGCTCACGATAACCATCAAGAAAACTTAAAACATTTGAAGATTCGACCAAAACCAATGGACTATCAACCAAATCAAGATTGATCAAGCCATTTGAAGTGGGGAAGAATCTTGAAGAAGATCTATAGTCATGGGATAAGTTTTGGCCGAATATTCCACATTTGGATTGAAGGATGATCATATTAATATGATCAAGATGGGACTAATGGCTCATGAAGCCAAAACTAGAAGAGAACAAAGTAAAAGGGTCTTAGAATAAATTTTATAAGAAGTGGTAGTCCAAGAGGCTAACATTCATGAAGATCAAAGCAATGCATTGCATGTGATGGTCAAAACTGAGAAGTGGGCAGAATAGTCATAGGTACATTCCAAAGCACTTTCTGATCGAACCAAGAGAGTGATTGACATAAAGGAAGATTTTCTGGAACCTATACTCATTAAGGAACAAACTCCAAGAGGATTCATCCTAATCAAAGTTTGGATGAAGGATTTATAAGAGTTTCAAACTGAAGGAGGCAGAAGTCGAAAATCTTGGACATAGGTCCAGTATTTCAACGTTTCTGTTCAAACCAGGAGGAACCAATATGTGAACTTAATTGTTATAAAAACTAGACTCACAATTGAGTCTATTGAAGGTGTACCGGACTTCAAATCCTTAAGGATCAAGAAGTTATGGTCTGTTTAAAACAGATGAACGAATCTGGCAGATTCTGCCGGTTATTGAAGATTGGGACAATAACCCAACAAGAATGGTTCTACTTCAGGAAGGTTTTCTCATGAGAAGACCATAAGAGTAGTTTATAAAGATGAATAAAAGATACAAAGGCCTAAAAGACATAAAGGATTTGGTCAAATCCCATAACCATAAGACTATACTCTTTTTCCCTTGATATGATTTTATCCCAAAGAGGTTTTACATATCAACGTTTTTAATGAGGTAGATCTTTATGGTTCCAATCTTAAATCATTCATCCGGTTAAAGATTGAGGGGGAGTATTGAAATGAAGAACCCCTAATCATGAGGGTCTATACTCTTTTTCCCTTAGTGAAGTTTTATCCCATGAAGTTTTCTTCACTAAGGTTTTTAATGAGGTAGATCTTCTCGATTCCAAGCTTAACATATTTCAATTGAGTTAAGCTTGAGGGGGAGTGACAAAATGAAGATCTCATTTGAGGAAGATGAAGATCTCATCAAACCCAAAGACCCTGAGCCACTTTTTAGAAGATGTGCAAAATCAGGGCAAGTTATGAAGATGTGCAAAATCAATACACAAAGTTCAGAGATTCAAGATATGAAGTCCAGACAAGATTGTGGGATGTGCAAATCTTGTGTATTCTGGATGTGCACAATTAGTACAATCCAAAATACACTTAAAGATCTTTTGTGCAAGCTTTGGGAAAATAACGACTATGTGCAAAATCAGTACTCAACCCTAAGGAAACATTCAAGAAGTGCAAGAATAGAGGAGACTAATTTTTCACATGTCTAAATGAACAAATCCATAACATTGGCTAGATTAATTTTGGATAAGATTCTCCATGTGGTCCCAAAAGCAAAAGCAAAACCAAAAGCATACAGCAAAAGCAAGAAGATTCAAACAATTGCAACCGTGTCCCCCATTTATTCAAAACTTTGGAGGCGAAATGTTTAGAGTTTTAGGGTTTTTAAATTCTTGTAAACTCTATAAATATGAGCCTAAGGCTATCTTGTGATGATGTAATCTTGAGGAGCTCTAAACAAGGAGCTGAAGAAGGAGCAATGGATCTACATGAAGCTAAGCTTGAAGATGGATTTGTAGCTGCAAAGGAGCTTAAAGAAAGATTTAGAAGGATGGAAGCATCTCTAATTCAACCACTTATGAAGATAGAGGAAACCTACAACAAATCCACAAGTTCTGCGGTTTACTCTTTTAGAGGTACTTCAAATTGTACTCTTTTTTCCGAGCTTGGTTTTATCCCAATGGTTTTTCCAAGTTTTTTTTAATGAGGCAATTGGGAGTACAACATATTGAATATTGAAGAACAATGATTCAGTTTCGGCTAGAAACACTGTCATACAATGATTGGCAATTTACATGTTTTTCCATTACGAATTTGGACTTGTGTTCTTTAAAAAAGTTATAGGCCATGAAATTATCTTTCCAACGGATACAAGATCATCAAATTTGGAGTTACGAGTCAAGAGATACGTGCATAAAGAGAAAGAGTGTTTTTCTGCATTAAATGTGTTGTATGCTTTATGCTTTATGCTTTTTATGTTCTCTAATCCATGCAAGATCATGCAAGAGCTCCGTATTTGCTTATTTAAGCTCTTATAAACCTTCAAACTAATAATTAAGAGAAGAATTT
>OVBE01000239.1:0-58466 GCA_900406425.1 Iberis pinnata
TAGAAAATGACAAGAAATGTTATGTAAAAATCCTAAAATTCTAGTGTTATCATTTTCCCACCTAGAAGCTAGGTCTATCGACAACTTCCAGCAAATGTCAACAATTTTTGTCAAGCACTACTCCATGTTCATGGAGAAAAATGCGTCGACCGCTAACCTATGGTCACTAAGCGAGGGACCCCATGAATCCCTCAGGTTATTCATAGAGCGATACAAAGAGGTGGTTTTGAGAGTAGCGTTTTTTGACAAAGCCGCTATCGCCGCACACAAAAACGCGCTTTGATACGAATCCATATTTCGAGAGGAGCTACTATTGAACCAACCACAAACCCTAGAAGAGGCCATGCACAGAGCCAACCACAAACCCCAGCATCCCCGTCTAAATGAAACAAAAAAGAGTTAGCGCGGCGCAACACCCACCTCGGCAAGATAACACAACGAAATACCTTGACGTAAGAGGCAGCAAATTCGTTGAATATCTTTGCCGTCTTGTCGTCCTGCTCATCCTCCACGAAAGACCCGAGAGGAACCAACCGAAAAACAAAGTCCTTGTAGGCAGCAGCGTCACCGTACATCCTTAGGACATCGTCATAGTGGAAATCAAAAGGCACCTTCTCGGCATCCTCTCTGTAGTGATTTGTCACGATTAGAACTTCTTCTTCGTCCTCCACTTCGACGCCCTCATCTCCACCCTAGAATCCACCATATTTTCCCCTTCATTCATCTCGACGACAGCAGGGTCGAGATCCAAAGCTCCCCCACATGTGTTTTCCACAGGCGCGATAGGAGGATCACCCTCAGGGTTGACGATGACGAGCGATGCATTGTGGACTTGTTTCTGCGCCCTCAACTCATCAGTAGACTTCATTTTCCTTTTCCCGGGACCTTCAGCAATCCTCTTCCCAACAGCCTTATCAGGAAGTGGCACCGAGACAGAGCCCTCAACCGGTCTCGACACTTCAGTCGTTGCCACAACTGCCGGAGTATGAACACCTTCGGTCGCTTCAGGAACCACGACCGTCCCCATAAGCTTGGCGGCAACGACAGCCTATTTCCTCAGAGTCGCAGCCCTCATTTCTTCAACAAAATTCCCCGACATGATTCTCTGGTGGACGATAGGACAACGATCCCAATCAACTGAAGACGAAATCGAGTTAGCACAAATATTAACATATATGTCCATAGCCACGACGAGACGACGTACCACGAAAGAACCGACGATAGTACTTGTTGACTTTCTTCTTAGTAATCTCTGTCCACATGGTCACCCCCCAAAGCCTTGATTTTCCTCACAATGTCGAAGAAATTCAGAGGGTAGTTTTTGATATTCAGCGGCACAAACAAGAGAAAAGTGAGAATAAATGACAAAATACTACGAGATTGAAGCGAGACTCTACCGATCTCCAGATTCCATTTCATGGAATAGTTGTAACCACAAGCCTGAGCCAAAACCTCATTGACTTTCACGTAAAACCATCGACGCTTCCAGTCCCAGATCTTCCTCTTCGTCCCATTGAGGAACTTGTGTTGGTTCTTAAAGGTAACATAAAAGAACCCCGTCCTGAGGCTGACCCAGTCGACGGTCCTGGGACTAGGACAAACCTGCGTCACCTCTTTGAAGAGTTTCCCAAAAAAATCAACCCCAACCTCCGCGGCCAATACAAGGATCCCTACTAGATTGCAAAATGATGAAACCGCGTTATGAGAAATGGCCATCTGTCGCTTTGCATAGTAAGAAACAAACACCTTTGGGAGGGAAAACCATAAGTGCGTCTCGAGGAAATAATCTTCAAAGATGGCAAAATAGCCTTGCGGGGGGGGGGGAGGGGGGTTCCACGGCCTTTCCTGGGGGCCTAGGATCCTAAATACCAAATTAGGATCGTTAAAGCCAAACTTCTTCTTCAGCTTGAGAAGTTGTGCCATGTTCATAATGGAGGAATTCACCCCGATTATTTAATCAGCCTCGACGGACGATGATCCAGAAGAACCCACCTCGTCCGGACGAGGTATGAATGACTCGATAGTCAGATCCTGGAAATCCCTATCAGGACCCCCATATCGGAAGACCTCGTCTGAAGTTTCCCTCCTGCCCGTTCGTCACTCTGAGAGAAACTGCCTCCTTACAGCAAGGGGGACCAGATCAACCGATTCTTCAGGGGGAGAAGAATCCCGGATCGCCGGCTGAATATTCCCCTCAGTCAGTTCAACAAGTCGACTCCCTCGTCTTGCTGAAAGCGGGATCATGTATAGAGAATCCTCCAAAAGAGAAGGTTCTCGATTCGTCTGCTGATCACGACATTCTACCGACCCCCTGCAGATTCCCCAGCCTTCTCCGCATGGTCGGAGGATGTATTGGTCTTAGGGTCAGACGCAGGGTTAGACTGACAAGCCGAGGATTGCTTGGGGTTGACAGACGGAGATGCTGAAACCTTATCCGACTCGTCAACAGAAGACCCATCCCTCTTATCCGACGCACTACCCCCACATTAACTGGTACCACTACCCAGACTAAGGTCCATCAAGTCGCAAGCCATCGCGTCGATGAGAATAAAGAACTTAACTAATGGAAAAGTTAGAGAGAGAAAGTAGAGAGAAGGGAGAGCGAAAGGTACCTTTGCTTGAGATGCAGAGTGAGGCAAAATGAAAGAGTTGTGATATATATAAGGGCGTAACTGGGAGATGAAGCGTCCCATGTAAGCCAAACTGGAAGACAAAACACCAAAGAAAAGAATGACCGAGAGACGAAACAACAACAAGATAAATGACTAGATAACAACATCTTCTCCTCGAAGCTAAATTCCCTCGAAATTAACACCGACCGTTGCAAACATCACTCCACCTATCCAGAGCATCCCTCCGCAAGAGATGGGCTGCCTCTCATGACGACATGACCTATTGGGCTTTAAGACACATTGTGTCCGACGAGCGCAAAAATACATTGGTCTCGTCAAACTGGGGGGGGACTTATTGTAGGATATGGATTTCCACCCAGGCCTAATGGGCCAAGTCTACCCGGCATATCCACCTCACAAGCCCAAACTAGAATCCTATCTCATGAGTCGACGAGGCAAGCAGAGGCGCCAAAGGAACCATGCGCCTAGTCCCCCTAAAACACGCAGAAAAATAGCCTATTGACCAACCCACCAGAGAAACAATACGTTTATCCAACTGCTCTACGTAGCCAAATCACGACGAAGAAAGCACTATAAAAAGGGAGAGAGCTCCCACGAAGAAAAGGTCGGTAATTTGAGAGAAAGAGATCTTAGAGAGAAGTTAGAGAGATAAGTCGACTCCCTTAGATTTCTTATCATTTTTTGAGTGTGTCGTATTTTTCGACGCCTCCGCTGTATTTCATACTTGTAATCATCCCTTTCAAATACGAACCTAAATCAAGGGGGACCTTCTCCCTAAATTCAACAATTGGCGACTCCACTAAGAACTATTTTAAAAGATCTAAAACTCAACTCAACGACGCACCAATGACATGACGAACACAACTCACACAGACGACTACGTTCATATTGAAGACGTAACCCATCGACGACCACCAAACGTCGGCTGGACCAATGAATAGGATCCAAGGGGTACCCATGCAAGAAGAAACTAATCAAACGCTATTGCGTTGCCTGTAAGAGCAGGAAAAAGAATCCCGATAGCTGAGGAGAAAATTTGAGGTAGTAAAGACGGCAAGCTTTCGAAGAGCCGAAGTGGAAGTCTTGAAAAGAAACCTCTTCGGATCCACCGATGTCCAAACGCCAATACCAAACGGCCTGCAAAATCACGAATCAAATCACCGCGTAGATCAACCTCCACACTGTAACCCCACTGACCAAAGCTAAGAGATAAGGGCGCTGAAAGCCCAACTCAGGGAAATGAGCTCACTCTTTCATAAAGCCACAAGTTCGACTCCGGAAATCGAGCGTGTCATTGAAGAAACCCAGAGGACCCCTTTCACAAAGAGGATAACAAAGACCAAGATCAAACACACCGCAAAGATCAAATTCCCGACCTTCAAGGGAAACGCCGACCCTACTCACTATATGACCGCCTTCACGATCGCGATGGGACGCGCCCAATTCACTGACGAAGAAAGCGACGCTGGTCTCTGCCTACTATTCGTAGAGAACTTAGGAGGAGGAGCGTTCTCATGGTTTTCCCACCTAGAAGCTAGGTATATCGACAACTTCCAGCAACTGTCAACAGTTTTTGTCAAGCACTACTCCATGTTTATGGAGAAAAAGGCGTCGACCGCCGACCTATGGTCACTGAGCCAAGGACACCAAGAATCCCTCAGGTTATTCATAGAGTGATACAAAGAGGTGGTTTCGAGTGTAGCGACATCAACTCAAACCTCGACAGTTCTACGAGGGTCAAGCCAAAGAAAACAAAAGAAAAAGGCACGCTAATTACCTCGTCGAAGAACGTAAACGGCAGGTGGCTCAAAGAAGGGATGATGATCGCAATGCTTACTGCGAGTTCCACAACCGCAAGGTCACAACATAGCCGATTGCCGTCATTTGAAGGATACACTGCTTAAAAAATACCAAGAAAGTCAGGGACGAGACGGGCAAAGACGACCCAACCAATACCCCCAAGAAACCAGAGAGAACATTCACAAAACTATCAACCAAACCAAAATCGCGACGCAAGAAGGAAACAAGAAAGACAGGTCGTCGACGAAGACATGACTCCCCCACACAGACAAGATAACAGCGGGAGGGACGAAGGTATTCCTAATCCACGTCGAAGAATAAACGTCATCATGGACATTCTCGTCTATAGATAAATGGTAATATATAAAAAGAAAGTTTAAAAGAATTGATTAAATTATACTCTCTCTTTTTCATAATACTTGATTTTATTCCAAACAAATTTAAGAGTAGAGAAATCTATGAAACAACAGAAGAAAGTAAAACCCATACAAACACCTCTAAGTAAAATATCTCACCAAATTGACATACAACATAAACAAAGAAAAAAACAAAAACTAAAAAGAACCAAAGTAGAACAAACTCCATAAAATCCCCCCAAAAAACAGAAGCCAAAACCATATCTTTTATATACAAAATCATATCATATCTCCTTGAGAAGTCTAACCGTTGGTGGACAATCTGTTCTCTGACCAGCCAAAGAGTAATAAGCCAATATATGAGCTGGATGTTCCATCTCTCTTACCTCTCCAAGATTGTTCACTTCCGGTATGATCCTAGACGGTATTAGCTCAATGTTCCAATATGGTCTAGCCATCTGCATCAAATGTTGTCCCATCGTCGGCGCTCTATACCCTTGTACCCAAAGATACCTAAGCGATTTTAGTTTCAAAACCGCTGTTACAATCGCAAACTCACTAAAACAACAACCTCTCATCTCTAACTTTTGCAAATTCGGACAACCTTTTGAGAATTCCACTAATCCTCTATCTGATTCACCAACATAGCCAAGTAACATCCATCTCACATTCGGACTATATTGACCGATATAGCTTAAGCCTACATCAGTTAAACCGCCTGGTCTTAGATAGAATGCAAACCTTCTAAGCTTCTTGCATCCAATCAAGAGCGATCGAACTCCATTGTCTAATGGCAAATCTGTGATTGTCTCTTGTCGATCGAGTAACACAAGGCGAAAGTCACTAAGGTTTTTCAAATGTGTGCCTATGCTTTCGAGAGATTCGTTAGTTATGTCTGAAACATACACTGCCATGTATTCTAACTCTTGACAGCCTTGAGCTAAAGCGATTAGTCCTTTTTGTGAAACTACACCTTCTTCATCCTCTAATCCTTGTTCATCTGCTCCTCTTTCAATCCTTAACCGCTTCAAATGCTTACAATACTGTCCAAGAACTTCTAAACCTCGATCTCCAATTACATTCCTCGTCTGAAATACAGCAAGCATTAGTGCTGAGCATTTCAACCGAACCGAATAAACCAAATCGAACCGAATAATTCGGTTCAATTCGGAAACTTTTTCAAATAAGTTCGATTTCCAGTTCGGTCGGCAACAATTTTATCTTATACTATATTAACCGAACCGGATCAGACTCGCTAAAATTAACCGAATATAAACCGGGAAAACCGAAAATTAACAAAAATTTAACTGAAATTAATATTTTTGAACCAAAAAACCAAACTTTAAAAACGAAAAACAGAATCAAACAAACCGAATGCCGAACCGAACCGATCTTTTATTCGGTTCAATCCGCCAAAAAAGACCGAAAAACCCGTATGCCCACCCCTAGGAAGCATTATCAGTCATAATTCAAACATTAGATAAAAATGAAATCTTTTTACCTCAAGAACTTCCAAGTTAGGACATTTCTGAAATAGAGAACAATGATCTTCGCTTTCGAGCAAAGTATAAAGCAAATCAAGCTTCCGAATTTGAGCAGCGAATGGAAATAGTATTGGCATTTCATGAGCTCCCATATAAGATAAGCCTAAACGACATAGTTTTGGAGGAAAACTTAGATTCAAGTATTTCTCAGGTCTTCCAATTTCTTCATTCATTGAACCACCACAAAACTCTTCAAGATTAGTTGCAGATTTAAAGAAACCAACTAGATCTAATAACTCAAAGTCGCCGACTTTCACAGAAGTCAGTCTCTGGCAATTTCTAGCTATGGTTTCTAAGTCTTGAGGATTGATTTTGGCAAACTCTGTCATGTAGAAGTTTAGAACTTCAAGAGATGTGTTGTGTAGAGCAAGCTCATGAAGCCAATCACCATCTTTTTCAATAAAAGAACTCTCTTCCATTAACAGTGTTTTCAATTTCCTGGAGCAGATAAAGTGAGAAACAGACCAAATTATTTCGATAAATCCGGTTACATTGCATATGCATAACAGTAGAATCTTAAGATTTAATAGGCCACAATCTAAAACGAAAAAATAGGTCGGTTTTGTATATTTTTCTAAAAACTTGAACCCTTTTTTTTAACTAATACATTAAAACTAAAAAGGCTCTGATCGGACTCAAGACCGACTCTGCCTATTCATAAATGCAAGCAGAACATAATAAACATGAACTTTGTCAAAAAAATCAATCTTTTTGCTGTTTATGCATAAAAGAAACAGAAGTGAAAACTGTAGTATGAAACCAAATTAAGTAGAATTCACCCAAAAGGAAACAAATAGATTACAGATAAAAAGAACATTAAAGATTTATACTTTCCCAATTAACAAACTTGTAAGATAAAATTCTGTTCAAATATGGTAATAAAATGCAGGCTTAACACTTAGTAATCTTACTTAGTTCTAAATATGCAAATCCATTAGTCTAAAATTTTTGAGATTAGGGTAAAATCTATTTAAATTCTTGCTCTTTAGAAACACTCTAAAAACCTAATTGATGATGTAATGTCTAAATATGCAAATCTCACTAATCTAAAATTTTGGGATTAGGGTAAACTCTATTTAAACTCTTATTCACTAAACTCTAATCCGTTTCTAGATATAGTAAACTATAGATTCAATATTAAAGCTCAAATATTTTGATAAATACCAAGAAGAAGATTAAATGAGATAGATTGAATTACCTGCAATTTCTAACAATGCTGAAAAGTCCATCAGTAGAGAAACCAGAGCATTTATCAAGCTTTAAAGATTCAAGTTCATCTAATCTAGCTTTAGAAAGAAGATCCAAATCCAAATCACTAACAATCATTCTCCGGAAATGAACAGATTTAAGCCTTCTTAACTTACTAGCAATCTCATTAACCCAAGGAGTAACATAACCTCCCCAATTCTCAGGTATTAGATTAAACATAGCTGCTCTTGGTTTACCTTTAAGCTTTAATGATCTCAAATTTGGGAATCGATTACTAAGTCGATTAGGTGTAGCTGTATAACAAAGAGCCATTGTTATATGTTCTCTTGTCTCTGAATCAACTTTATACCATCTACGACATACTAATGATGCTGAATCACGATCTTTTGACTCTGTTATGTAAGGCATCACTTGTTCGATGACATCATCCATTGTTACATAGCTTATTAGAAGTTTACACTTTTTGGGATTAGGATTAGGATCATCCATTTGAGAGAGGAAAAAAACCTAAAAATCGAATCTTTTTGAAATCTGAAGATGGAAAAAGGAATGATTTTTAAGAGTGAATCAAGAAGAAAAGGAAGAAACTTTAGGAGATCTGTTGGAAGAGAGAGAGAGAGACACGGGGAGGAAGAAGAGGAGAGGAAGAGGAATCTATGGATCGAGAGAGAGAAGATAGAGAGATGATACAGTGAAGTTGACGGTGGAGATGCGATTTGGTTTTTGTTAATGGTTTTTGCTTTTTAAGCTAGACGACAATTTTACCTGACTTAACCAATCATCTGTCTTTTTACTCTCTTCTCCAAATCTCATCTTGTTCTTTTTTTTTTTTTTTTTTTTTTTNTCGTACAAATCAATTTTTTGTACCATAACTAATTATGAAAATATTAGGAGAGTTTAGAAATCGACCAAATAAAAATCAAGAATATTGTTAATATTTTAGATTAGAAAATTTATTTTTATTTTTAAATATATTGTTTATATTTAATAGTAATATTTTAGTCTTTTGATATTTTTAATCAGAGTTTGATTCAGAGTTATCTATAGCATAAGGTTATTTTTAATTAGAGTTTGATTCACAGTTATCTACAGTAAGGTTGGGCATTTGGATATTCGAACCGGATCGAGTTCGGATTTTCGGGTTTTTGGATTTTCTAATTTTTGACTATAGAATCCATTTGGGTGTTTTAGGAATTCAGATCGGATTCGGTTTAATTATTCTCGGGTTCGGTTTGGTTCGGGTTCGGAATTGGATTTTTGGGTATTTCGGTTTTTTTTATTCGATTTCGGATTTTCGGATTGACGTTGGATAAAAATATCTGAAATGATTTGAAATGACCTAAAAATATATTATTATTCAATACCTAATATGCAAAGTATTTTAGATATTTAACCAAATGAGCATGACAACAACACTAAAGATTATATTTAAAGTGATATTGTTTCACATAACCAGTATGCACTATATGAATTAAGAAACTACAAAATTAAAAAATGTACATAAAAAATTTGACTATAAAATTGAAAAACCTACAACACATGGCCAACTCTACACTATAATAATTCTTGCTTAAGTTGTATAACTGGATGCACAATCCAAAACAACGAAAAAAACTCATTAGTTTCTATAACTTATGACATTTTTCTTTTCTTCAATAGTATTTATACTCGTTTAGAGTAGCAGGTTTCACACGTTGTTTGAGATATTAACAACACCACATTTAAAATAAATTATACTACTGGTTTATTATAAGGCACAATACTTCGAGTTAATAAATTTGTTTGATTATTTTCGGATATCCAAAATTGGTTCGGATATTTTTCGGGTATCCGAAATTGATTCGGATATATCCAATCGGGTTCGATTATCCGAATCAAACAATTATACTATCTAATCGGTTATTTTAAACATCCAAACTCGATCTGAATCCGACTTTTCGAATCAATTTCGGATTCAGGTTCGGATTTCGGAAATTATGTCCACCCCTAATCTATAGCATTAAAAAAAACGAAAAAATGGACGAATTTAGGTTAGATTCCATTTATGTGAAAAAGCCGTATGATGTATTTTAGTCAATGTAACAAAAGTAACTTTTTGGGAATTTAGTGTCTCAATTTGCCTGATAACTATTTTATATTATGAATTATCGTATCTATTATCGAAGATAACAACAACAACAACAAAAAACAGCTAATTACACTTGAAACAAAACCAAGAACTACACGAGAGATGAGTTTTTCACAAGCTCTCTTTCTATACACTTACTTTTAAATCCCACTTTGGGAATTAACCACAAGTCTCTCTCGGAGGTACATCCATAGCTTCGCTTGAGCTCGTACTGTCATCACTTTCGTCACATGGACTATGTTGTTGCAGACCAATTGGTCCAAACAAGCTCACTCCACCCACTTCCTGCCTTCCATTGTATACACCTCTGCTTCCATGGTGGTTCAAAGGAGCACCGTTTGTTGTATTAGCTCCACTTATGAGTAATCTTAGTGTTTCTCTTGCTCCTTTCTCAACCAGCGAATCCTTCTCCATTGCCGAGAGTGGAGGTATCATCACGGTTGGTCCTGCGCTTACTAAGCAAGCTTGACCTAAAGAGCATATGTCAATAACTGGAATATGAACTATAGGGTCACATATTATTGGAATCATCATCTGTTGAGATGACGATGATGATGATGAGCCCGGAATTGGTATGTGGTGTACTAATGGTAATGGAGGGATGTCAGAGAGATTGAGTGGTGATGACTGGATTAAGAACCCATCTGATCCTGATGCTGGTAATAAGGAGGAAAGAGGTGGAAGCGAAGGTAGCTCAATGGATAATGGAGGAAACTGATGAGAAGAAGCAGATAGTGCGTGAAGCGATGATGTGTTTGGAGGGCACCAACAATAATATGGAGAAAAGACTGGTGGACGTGTTGACAAAGGAAACTGCGGTGGAACAGTCATTGTACTTGGCACTAAGTTCTCCTTTTGACTGCTTCCATTAGGTTTTATGGCATCTTCAACTTCTCCTTCTGACTGGCTAAGACCATCTACATTGGTGATGGAAGAGGCAGGTAAATTACCAAAAGCTGAAAAATGGCCTTCGGTACGTCGCTTTGATTTATCTCTAGAAGAGTTTCTCAGTGTGTTTTCTTTGAAAGAGCTTGACCTAGTGCTGAGGCTTCCTTCGCTCTTTGTCAGTTGACTCCCAAAATGGCAAGATCTTGATGATGCACCAGAGGAGGAGGAAGCAGCTGTTTCAGAAGACAATGTGGAATCAGGAGTCATGACTTTGACATTAGGCACCACTGAGCCCATCAGATACAAACGAAGATGAGAAGCCACAGAGCCAAGACGTGGTTCTTCAATTCCAGTCAGTTCTGAGATTGATGGCTTATTCCTGATCAAGTCTTTCATCTACACAGGGAATGAGAAAAAATATAGACGCGAAAAGAAAGTATTCATGAAAACTAAGATCATCTCTATCTCACAAACCTTCCTACGCAGTTCAGTTCCTAGAAGTTTTGACTTTTCTGAGCACCAGTAGTAAAAGGCATTACCATCTGCAGTCTTTATGACAAAGGATCTACCAGAAGTGTCTGCAGTTATCTCCTCAACTGACAGCGCAGAGCACTGAGATTTGCTGGTATACGTGAAGAGTTGTTCTGAATGACCATTGTCTCCGATAAATGAGAGTCGCAAGTCAGATGTTGGCAAGACCAAAAGGCTCAAGTTACCCCTGACCAATGGGAGATAGAATGTCAGCAAATCTGTAATATTAAGAAAACACACTAACAAATAAACACTAGATACTGAAAACCAGAGGAAAATGGTTCAAGTCCAATAGCTTTTCGACTGCTCTCACACCGTTTGCAAGTTACGAGATATTTTGTACAACCGCATACAAGTTTACTAAACTCCCTGAGCTTTTATTTTCAGCAGATATGCACATTAATTTATAAGAAACTAAACTAAGAGACCTCAATCACCAAAAAATTATCCTCTAACGTGAAATCTAGAAGAATAGCTTCCTAAAACGAACATTACATTGGAAATTTGGAATAGATCCACTATTATTTTGAACAGAAGTGGTATCACATGTACACACAACAGACCTTTCAAATCAGATAAGTAGTAACAAAAGGAAGAAACAGAGAATCAAAATCAGACAACAAAGCTTAAATGAAAAAGTCTTTTTTACATCAAACCAATACCAAAGTCAGATGATACAAAGTGGCTAAGAAGGATATATAGTCAGAACGAAGTCTTATATCCTATATGACTAGAATTAAGAGCAGACTACATAACATTAGAGACGAAACTACCTTTACTTCATCATCTACCAGAGATTCATAACAGATTTACGCCCACATTACCTACAATAAAAGATACATTTTTATTTCAACAGTATTATCACATACAAGCAATTATGTTCCTATGATTGCTAAAGTCCTTTAACTAATAGACCTGAATCAATGAAAGTTAGTAATACATTGGAATACAAACAACTAATAGAACCTCTATAGTGTTAGCAAATACTAAAACAAAGATTAGACTCATTGAAACATCAGTCTCTTCTCTTGTAGATTACCTTATGAGAGTGGGATGCATTAGAGTTCCTTCCTTCTTGATTTTCCCAACGCGAATTGAAACCAAAGGTATGCAAAAGCATCTAGCTAGCATTCCAATTTCCGCTGGCTCAAAGTGCTATATAATAAGAAACAAAATCAGATTATCTCTGCGAATGTGAGAAGCTAAAAGTATGAAGATCAATTATAGAAACCTGGCTAAGATGTGTAAGCAATCGATCTTCAGCCATTCCATTGGATACGTTGAGTTTCAACAAAGGCTTTAATCTCTCATCACCTCTACAAGCTCCAAGAACTTGCATATCTAAAGCCTGTAACCACCGTAAAACCTTATCCTCTCCAAGCAAATATTCAAGTTCGCTATCAGTCAACGGATCTGTAGATCCATCGGCATCGTTAGATCGAGAATCAATGGTCGATGAATCCAATAAATCATCTCTGTCATTTAACTGATCATGATGATCGTCTCCAGCATCTCGCTTCCTAGAATCGGCCATATCAATATCTAGTTGATAATACAGAGAAATACAAAACTCGATCTAGCAAATAAATCAAACCAAGAATTGAACAGAGACGATGAATGCTTCGAAGAATCAATCCACCAAAAGATTTCGATTGCAATAGAGACGATGAGTTGTTGAATATGCTGAAGAGAGAAAAATAAATATCAGAGAAATTGAAAGAAAGATAAAGATTAAGAAAATCGAAATAGCTTTTGTGGTATATATATATATATATATATATATATATATATATTTTTTTAACGACAATTATATTATTTATTCAAGATTAATGTTTACATACATTGACAAATGTCATGGACAAACATTGGTAATTCACAAAAAATACAACGTTGTATAGCTGATATAGCTAAGTAATTAGCACAAGCATTTTGGTCTATAAGTAATTTGCTAACCGCATATACTCACGTTTAAATTTAAATTTTGTTTTTGGATTATATTTGATATCCGGTTTGTTTGATAGAGCAAGAACACAAATGCAAGCCATATCAAAGATGGGTTCCATCGGGTTGGGAATTTGGTTCAATCGGTTTGGTTCGGGTCGGTTATTTCAGTTTTCGATTTTTTGGTTTTTGGATTTGTGTGCTGAACTACAACGAATAAAATTTCGATTCGGAAATTGGTTTATTCGGTTTGGTTTTTGTTTTTGAAGTTCGATTTATTTGGTTAAATTTTGATTATTTTTTGGTTATTTTCGGATTTTCGCTTATTTTGGGTTTACTCAGTTCGTTTTTTGGGTTTTTCGGTTATTTTCAGTTTATTCGGTTCATTTTTTTGGGTTTTCGGTTATTTTTGGTTTTTTTCAAGAATAATAAATAAATAAACCGATCGGTTATCGATTCGGGTCGGTTTTTTTTGTTTTCGGTTTTTGAATTGTGTGCCGAACTAAAACGAATAAAATTTTGGTTCGGTTTGTTTTGGAAATAGGTTTATTTGGTTCGGTTTTGTTTTTGAAATTCGGTTTATTCGGTTCGGTTTTTTTTGTTTTTTCGATTATTTTTAAGAAAAATAAATAAATAAACCGATCAGTTATTGGTTCGGTTACCGAAATTGAAAAATTTTTTGTGCCGATCGATTATCGAAACATAATTCGGTTCCGTTCGAAAAATCTCGGTTTGGTTCAGTACGAAACATTCAGTTCCTTCAACCTGGTGCCACAAAAGCTTTTTTTTTAACTTGATTATTTAAAGGATAGTAATAAAATTCAATATAAGCACACATTGAAATGAGATTCTTTTAGTACTTTCTATAAATTTGTAGCATCATAGCTCTTGTCTTACCATCAGGTTCCAAACCCATCTCCTTCATTTTCAAATACAACTCTTTAGCAAACTTAAACTCACGTCTTAAACACATCCCATGTATAGCTGCATTATAAACCGATACATTAGCTTCAACTTTCTTTAAAATCTCTTTAACTTCATCCCATAATGAACCCCAAATATAACTTCTTACAAGTGACAAATATGTAAATGTATCTGGTCTACAATCTCTTTGAGTCATATGTTCATAAACTTGCATTGCAACTTTAGATTCTTTAGCCTTTTCGCAAGCGCTTATCACCAAATTATACGATGATATCGAAACTGTTAATTCCGAATTCTCCATCTCATACAAAAGCTTCACAGATTTCTCCCAATAACCAAGCTTTTGACATGACATCAAAGCTGTGTTATACAAATATCCATTCAAAAAACACAACTTTTCTCTTCTTATCATATCAAACACTTTAAGAACATCTTCGTATCGGTTTACTTTGTATAAACCTGTTAGCAATGCATTCCAAGTGTACTCATCTGGTTTATAACCTAATGATTTTATAACATTGTAAACTTTAAACACTAACCTGAGTTTCCCGGCTTTGCCGAGTGAATTCATTAGAGTATTGCAAGCTATGAGATTAGGCTTTAACATACTCTGAAATATCTTTAAAGCCAAACTCAATCTCTCTTCTTTGATACATGCGTTTATCATAGCATACATTGCATCTTCCCTTGGAGAGATTTCGTTGCGAATCATTTCGTTATAAGCATCAATCGCTAACACACTTCTTCCACATCGAACGAAAATGCTAACAAGTAGAGAATATGTAATCTCTGTACCAATTAGACCATCAGCTTTCATAACTCTCCATATTCTCTCTGTCTCATAGATGTTATTTATCCTCCCACATAGAGAAATAACAGTGTTATATACAATAACATCGAAACAACTACGATGTTTCGGATCTTTTTCTAATTCTCTAAACAAGCTTATAGCAGAATCACAACCTTTAGCATCTGCAACACCTCTTAAATACAAGCTATAAGTATGACCTGTCTTCATCTTCATAAACTCAAAGACGATAAAGACATTGTTAAAATCTCCATGACGTAAAAGGGAAGAGAGTAAAGAGTTACAAGCATGAACATTAGGTTGTAATCTTGATAGTTTCATTGAATTCAAAAGCTCCATTGCACTTTTGACTTTATCTAATCTGCTAAGTTTTAAGAGTCTCTTTGACAATAACTCTTGATTCCTCTCTTCCACAAAATGTATCCTATTCTTAATGTCCTTCCTCAAACACACTGTTGTTGTTGATTTCCAATGAAAACTCATCTTCTTAACAGAATGATATTCACAATCTAACCTCCCATTGGATCTAGCAGTGATGAAGACAGGATTCAGCAACACATCTACCATGATTACTGAAAAAAAAGTTGAGAACTTTAGTCAAATTGAGGAATACCCAATTCAAGTCTAAGCAAATAAACCCTAATTCAAGACACTGTTCTTAGGAAAAAAGTTGAGCACTTTAGTCAAATTGAGGAATACCCAATTCAAGTCTAAGCATATAAGCCTTAATTCTTAGGAGAAAGGCGAAAAAAAGTTGAGGACTTTAGTCAAATTGAGGAATACCCAATTCAAGTCTAAGCAAATAAACCCTAATTCCTAGGAGAAAGGCGAAAAAAAGTTGAGGACTTTAGTCAAACTGAAGAATACCCAATTCAAGTCTAAGCAGATAAACCCTAATTCAAGCAGAGAGCTTGATTTCTCCACCACATCAGCTTTAGATTCTTTTTATTGAATGGCTTTTCTTTTTGTTTTTGAACTTTCAACTTTTTCTTCTCTTTCTCTTCTTCTATGTGGATGGATAAAAAAAATGTATGGATTATAGGATATGATTTGTAATTTTTTGAATTTATTCGATTAGCTATGTGTTGTTATACACCATTGTTTTTTTTTATGATAATTAAAGTTTATAGTTTCAAATGATATTTTTTGAAGTATGGAATTTGTAGAAAAGAAGGTTACTACAACCAAATACAATAAACAAAATGAATTTTCCCAAGCCATACTTACATATAGACAAAGCTGTCTAAAAAGAGCCTAAAGTCATCCACCACACAAGATTAATTAGTATATTACATATTCACAATTTTTTGTTGTAATTTTAGGTGATCCGATCGGCTAGGAGTGGGCTTATTTTTCGAAACCTAAACCGAACCGACCCAAAAATTTTAATTACCCACAATGAGTTTTAGGCTAATGCTTTTCAGATATCCGATCCGAACTCGACCCAAACTGATATCCGATCGGGTGCTCAAAAAACTCAATTGATGTACTAAATAAAAAATACATTTTCCAACTTCAACCTATATTCGAATTTTAAGGTTTTGGTAAGAAAAATTTTGTCGATTTAACTTATTTCCTAGAATCTATTTGTCATTTTGTTTTTTTAAATGTTTTATTTGGAAGGAATACTTCTTCGTTGGTAATGACATAAAGCCATAACATTTTAACTAGTTGGGTTTTTGCAATAACTTCGGATATTTTTTTATAGAATTAAGATATTTTAATTAATTTTGGGTATATACGAATTTATTGAGATCCAACAAATTTCGGATATAAATCGATTCTCATAGTGTTGATCCAACCCAAACCTAAATCCGACCCGAAAATTTTGGGATCCTATATGGGTAGTAAACTCTTATATCCGAAAAACCAAAACCCGACCCGAAAACCTGAATGCGTACCCCTGCGATCGACAAAAATTACAACTAGAATTGCTATAACATAATTCAACTTGAATAACCTCAAAGGGCCAAAGACACATACTACAAGCAACATAGACCGGCTTTAACACCCATTTATCCAAACACAAACTCAGCGAAAACTGCTGTAACAGCAAATTTGATGATACAAAGAAATAGAAACTATAAAAAGGGAGTCACTAAAGTAATGAATCTCTGAGCCATTGGCATATTAAGGAATACTTTTATTATCCAACAGTGTTCATAAATTTCATATTGAAAATCTAGTTCTTATGGGTAACTACTAGTCTCATCTCTAACCAAAAACTCACCATTGATTAAATTATATCTAAACTGCAAGATTTTGGAGTAATAAGAAACATAATTACCCTCAAAAGATTATATGACTATTTCTTCTTCTTTGGTTCTCCTTCTTCTGCATACTCTTTGATTAATGCTTCAACGTCTTTCCAGAATAAACCCTCAACAAGAACTCCATCTGTTGTAAACCTGAAATTACACAATAAACCCATGAAGAAAATTAACCATGATGCACACAAAGAGAGAGTGAGAGTCTGTGTGTGAGAGAGAGAGAGAAACCATTGGGTGACACTTTTGGTGAATTGAACTGATTTTCCAGCTGAGATTGATTTTGGATCTGCACTGTCGATGGTGAGAGTGTACTGATCAGAGAATCTGGGTAATTTTGAAGATACAACCAAGCCAGTACTAGTGAATGATCCCTGCATATTAACCACCCACAGATTTATTAGTATAGTAGTAGGAATTGATGAGATAAACAAAGCATGTTTAAACTATAGTATCATCTAATCTTCTTCAAAGAGAAAAATATCACTTTACATTCAGAATCATTCACTTGGTAGACAGTTTTATCCGAGAAAATAAACCACATTTGTATCACTAAGTCTGAAAGTGTAACTCTTTCCTAACGCTCAAACTCCAAAATGCAAAATGCAAGCACTACTTAACATGCCAAGCTAAAAAAAGCACAAAAAAGCTAATCAAATTCAGTACTAGTGAAGATACAACCAAGCCAGTACTAGTGAATGATCCCTGCATATTAACCACCCACCCGGTTTTAAGATTTATTAGTATAGTAGTAGGAATTGATGAGATAAACAAAGCATATATTTAAACCATAGTATCATCTAATCTGCTTCAAAGAGAAAAATATCACTTTACATTCAGAATCATCCACTTGGTAGACCGTAGACAGTTGTTGTATCAGAGAAAATAAACCACATTTGTATATCACTAAGTCTGAAAGTGTAACTCTTTCCTAACGCTCAAACGCAAAAATGCAAAATGCAAGTACTACTTAACATGCCAAGCTAGAAAAAAGCACAAAAAAGCTAATCAAATTCAGTACTAGTGAAGATACAACCAAGCCAGTACTAGTGAATGATCCCTGCATATTAACCACCCACCCGGTTTTAAGATTTATTAGTATAGTAGTAGGAATTGATGAGATAAACAAAGCATATATTTAAACTATAGTATCATCTAATCTGCTTCAAAGAGAAAAATATCACTTTACATTCAGAATCATTCACTTGGTAGACAGTAGTATCCGAGAAAATAAACCACATTTGTATCACTAAGTCTGAAAGTGTAACTCTTTCCTAACGCTCAAACTCCAAAATGCAAAATGCAAGCACTACTTAACATGCCAAGCTAAAAAAAGCACAAAAAAGCTAATCAAATTCAGTACTAGTGAAGATACAACCAAGCCAGTACTAGTGAATGATCCCTGCATATTAACCACCCACCCGGTTTTAAGATTTATTAGTATAGTAGTAGGAATTGATGAGATAAACAAAGCATATATTTAAACTATAGTATCTCCTAATCTTCTTCAAAGAGAAAAATATCACTTTACATTCAGAATCATTCACTTGGTAGACAGTTGTATCCGAGTAAATAAACCACATTTGTATCACTAAGACCGAAAGTATAACTCTTTCCTTATGCTCAAACTCCAAAATGCAAAATACAAACACTACTTAACATGCCAAGCTAGAAAAAAGCACAAAAAAGCTAATCAAATTCAGTACTAGTGAAGATACAACCAAGCCAGTACTAGTGAATGATCCCTGCATATTAACCACCCACCCGGTTTTAAGATTTATTAGTATAGTAGTAGGAATTGATGAGATAAACAAAGCATATATTTAAACTATAGTATCATCTAATCTGCTTCAAAGAGAAAAATATCACTTTACATTCAGAATCATTCACTTGGTAGACAGTAGTAGTATCCGAGAAAATAAACCACATTTGTATATCACTAAGACCGAAAGTGTAACTCTTTCCTAACGCTCAAACGCCAAAATGCAAAATGCAAGCACTACTTAACATGCCAAGCTAGAAAAAAGCACAAAAAAGCTAATCCAATGCTCTAATATGTTTCAAAAGCAAAGCACAAAGACTGAAACTGGAAATCATATTAGGGAAAATTCAAAAGTGTGTACACTATGCATCATAGACAAAGAAGAATATATAGTCCAACTACACACAAACTATACTTGTCAATGGAAATATCTTTCTTCAACATATAAGAGAACAAACCTCAAAAGGATAAGTGAACAAAATCGCATTCTTCTCCTTAGTGTACAGAATCAGCTGCAACACTGCATTAAGCACTACATACGTGTTTATAGTCAAGAACCAAACACCTTTTTCAAAATTTTCCAAATATCAAACATTGACCAGCTTCAAAGATCATATAATCACCAAAAAAAAGTGAGCCACACACTCTCTAAACAATACAAGCATAATCTTCACCCTAGAACTAGAAACCAAATGAGGATCAAAGCAAGAAATCATTCCACGAATTCGAAACAATAATAGACGAGATAAAAAAGGATATAATACGATGCATCCAATCAAAAAATCCCTGTTCGCAGGAAATTTCTTGTTGTAAAACTGAGCAAAAAGAGCAACGACGATAATAATCGTCCCTAAGATCAATTTAAGGTTACTCAATCTCACATCCTCCTTGTATCCACGGCTCGTGACGATCTACACAATCAAAAGGACAAAATCACGATCATTATTCACAGATCAAACAGAATATTGAAGAAGATTCAGCGAATGTTTTACATCGGTTATGGACTCATCGAGGACATGCTTAAGCGAGTTGTGATCCAACAGATTAGCTTTCTTAACATTCTTGTTAGTCGATTCTGCTTTCTTCTCTTCCATTTAGCACAGATCGGATTTCAGATAATACCAGATCTCTAGGGCTATGAAGAACGCTTAAGAGTATAGAATTTATGGAGAGCAAAGACTACGAAGAGGAAGACGATATAATGGATTTAGTAGCTAACAAGAATTTAACATGCTTATTACGACGTCGTTTTCACATAGTCATATATATTGGACATTTATGGGCTTTGCAATAACATTGAATCCTGTTTTGGCAACCAATTTAACATATTTGACTACTTCAAAACTAAATGCTAAGTTTTTCCAAGTGGTAAAGTGATATGTAGGGGTGGACCATCGATTTTCGGTTCGGATAATTCGATTACGAGTATATAGAAACCGTTTGGGTTATTTAAAAATTCGATTCGGATTCGGTTCGGATACATTGGGGTTCGGATCGGTTTTTCATTTTTATTAGGATCCAAAATGGAACCGAAACTTCAAAATATTCGTAAAAAATCTAAATTATTCGAACAAGTTAGCTAAAATCCAAGTTAATCGAATAAAAAATCCAAAATATTGGACAAAAAACTCATAAATATCCTAGTGTAAACATTTAAACAGAGCAACTATAACATTATATATTTGCACATCTAAATATATAATGTTATTCATCCTTATGTAAACATTTAAAATTTGAAGTAAGGATTTGTGAAAGAAAGAAAAAATGTTGAGAAAAACACAATATTTGTTCCAAATCCATACTAATAACTAATGATATAGAACCATCAAACCAATCCAATAATCTTGCCCAAAAAAAAAAAATACAATAATCAATTGCAATCATCAAAGAATGCACCACATGATATCCCCAATAGTGTAAAAACTAATCGAGAGGAAATTATTGGTATCTTATTATTTATTTCAATCTTACTTCTAAATTCTACTTGGATTATGATCAAGAAGATTTGGACTTGACTCCATTAGAAAGCAATACCTTAGCTCCTTTTACAAGCTCTTCCTTGATCATGAACAAAACCGCAGCTGCTAAAACGCTTTGCACAATCTTTGTTCTCATCCCTTTGTAAAATCCATAAAACCCTTCATATTGAATCATTTTCAGAATTGCGTCTAGTGTTCCTGTAATTCAAGAACCAAGAACAAAAAAACAAACAAAAACTAAGTTTCTTCGATCCAATAATTGTTTGTTGATGTTAGGGCTGGGCAAAAAAACCAGAACCAAAAATTGAAATTGTAGAACCGAAAAAAACGGTTCCCGGTTCCACCCAAATTACCCCATGGTTCATGAGATAAAGAACCATGGGTATCGAGTAGGAACCGAGAACCGACGGGTAGAACCGAATACCCGAACATATATATACATTTATATTACAGGTTAGGTTTAGTCACTTAGCAAATTATATTATCAGGTATTTTTCGTTTTATCAGGTATTTTATTCTTTATCTGGTACTTTTCGTCTTAAACTTTCGGGTATTTTATTTTACTTTTCGTTTTATCGGCTATTTTATTTCATTATCGGGTACTTTTCATCTTAAATTTTCGGGTATTCTATTATGGTATTGGTTACTTTTTTTGTTTTATCGGGTATTTTTTTAAAAAATCGGGTTTGAAATATCCCGAACCGGTTAAGAACCGAAAAATTCGAGTAATTTACGGTTCGTCAAACATAGAACCGAACCAAACCGGAACCGAACCGAAAATTTGAAAATGATCGATTGGGTATTAAAATTCCGGAACCGAATACCCGAAAGTTCAGCCCTATTTGATTTTATTAGATTACAAGAGGGAAAGAAAACCTTTGTACTGATGTCTTTTGTCCCCTGATTTGACCTGTTTAGCTTGAAGTCTTGATTTTACAACTAAGAGAGGATAAGTTGTGACTGTTGCTCCAAGTTTAGCTACAGCTCCTAGAAGAAATATCTGTCGAACAAAGAAATCGAAAGAAAAACTCATTGAAAAGTTTGAGAGCAAAAGCCAAGGGTCTTAAGTTCGAACCTCCAAAGCGGTTACATTGTTGATACCCTTCAAAGCACGCTTTTTCTTCAGCTTTGCTAACATTGTCTCATACAACATAAACTGCATAGATGGATTACTTACCTGAAGGTAGACAAAATACACAGACATCTAAGTATCAAGAAAATGCATCTAGACATACAATATAATAGAAGCTTTAAAGCCATGTACCATGATCAATGTTGGAATTACACCTTTCCAGAAGCCAGTCACCCCAGCTTCATCGTAAATGTCTTGAATCTAAGACATTGTTTAAAATATATCACATAAAGTTTCTTAATATTGTCTTGAGAGGTTTATAGTGTTTGAAATTAAGTTCCAATCTCATATTTCAATCAGCTGAGGCTACAACTTTTCATCAAGATTTGATTCACAATAACGAATTTGGGGAAGCTGCCTCATACCGTATTAAAGGTTCCATAAGGGCGTGCCTGAGCTTCTGAATCAGAAGTAGGTGACCCAGAGACAGTCTTTTGATCTTTTGGCATTCTTCTGTGGGTCTGCATTATTAAATAACATGCATTCAAATTACTGCTAAATTGATTGGAGGTGTATAAGAAACCATATATACCTGCATGCGTGTAACAATCACCCAAATTGGATTCGTCATAAGAACATTAACTGATCTGTACAAAGAAAGATCTATCATACTTTTACAAGAGACAGCAGAAGCAATTGAGAATAAAATTACATTATACATGCCATCAAAGTTCACAATCAGAGAAACAAAGCAGCTATAACCGTAGGGCCTGATAGTAAAAGTTATACCATCCACATAGCAGCTCCTCTAGACAAGATACACTATAAGAGCATAAAGCATCATCAATGTGATTGTAGTGAGCTTTCACCTCATAGCCTACACTTTAGACAGAACTATATAATCGAAATGCTATTTTGAATCGAAAATGATAAACTCGACGATTCAAACAAAAAACACTTATGTACGGCACTGCTAACTAATGATGATCCAAATTGTAAAAGACCAAAAACTAGCATATGTAGAAACCAAATAAAGGATCTCAGTTTTACCCTGCCATTGCAGCTACTATAAGCGAAGAAAACATCCCAACAGATCCATCACCCAACCCTTTCTTCTTTTGTTCAAGAGCTGCAGCTTCAGCTTGATTCCGAAATACTTGGTAGAAGTAGTAATACACACCCTGACTCATCCAAAGATAAAGAGTAAGCAAATAAGATATCAAAAGGCTTAGAGAAGATACTCTTGTCAAAAAACGAATCCACTTTCTTTTCTCTATTCTGAACTTCAAAATGGAGAAGAAATACAGATTCTCTGGATATTTATACATAATAGAGAGAAAACAAAGATGATTTTACCTGTGATGCTGCAGTTCCAGCAAGAGATGGAGCTAAACCACCATATAATCGTTCCCATCCTTCTTGTTTAACAACCTTCAATACAAATCAAAGCAATTCAAGAACAAAGAGTCAACTCTTAAGTACTCTCTAAACTAGCCAACAATAACAAAAAAGCTACAAGAAATTTCTCTAAGAGAAGTGAAGATTCTTAATCGAAACAAACAATGGCATGTGTTCAATGATCCTGAGATTAAGGAGAGGGAGAAGAAAACCAAAAAAAAACCTGGCACATGTGTTCAATGGTTCCAAGTTTCTTCTTCTCCTTCTTCAGATCACGCTCAGTATGTTGACGCGTATTTACCTAATTCAACGATTACAAAAATAAAACAAACACCATCGATCACGAAGATTATCCAAAAAAAGGGGGAAAAGTCGAAAATCGTACAGTTTGGAGAGGATAAGTAAGTAACTGAGCAATGATCCCTCCACCAGCTCCAGCAAATCCATTGATCAAAGCATCAGACATGATCTTCGTCTTCTACACAACAGAAACAGGAAAATCGAAATTTCTTCTAATGCCGAACGAACGAACGTCGTATAGATCCAGAAAAACCTCCGTTGATTGAAAAAATCCGAAGAAGAAGGAGAAAATCAAAGAGCTTAATAGGAAACTGTTGATGGCGGCGTTTGTAGGCGGAGCTTCTTCTTCATCACCGTAACGGAGTTTCAGTTTTCTTTCGTTTCGTACGAAGAGAGAACACACGCAAAGTTGACGTTGGGTTTGTCAAATGACATTTATACCCTTATTACTTGGATGATATTACGAAGCTTTACCCCTCGATGTATTTCTTGAATTGTGTGTTGGATCGATATGGACTTATTATGGGTTACGTTGATTTCGGTTTAGTTAGTTGCAGAGCCGTTTCTGAGTCCAAGCAGAGCAAGCATGCGCTTGCGGCCACTTTTTCAATTTAAAAATTTTGGTTAAGAAAACGGCCCATTTTTTGAAAAATTGTACAATTTTGGCTTATTTTTTCATTGTAGCTTGCGGCCTTTAAAATTTTTTAAAATCTCAGGACCGGTCTTAGTTGGGCATGGTTAATTACAAAAAGCATGCATAAGATTGTTTAACGAGGCCAAGATCAGGCCTTGCTTAGGTTTATTGGGGTTTAAGGAAAGTTTTAAAAAGATTTGAAGTGATTTTTATGTTTGGTGGAGTTTTAAAGAATTCCGTTAAATTGAAGAAGTTTATGTTACTTTTATAAAATTCTCTACCGCTACATAGTTTTATTCAACGTTAATATATTACAGCTATTCACTATTATTATTGGTTATGGTGTTTTAATTGATTAATAAATTCATAAAAATTTGAAAATCTATGGATTTTAAAATCACATTATTAAATGTTGGATTTGACCATTTGTATTTTAACTTATAACCCTTATAAATCTACTAAAATACAAAATGAATTTTGGAATCCAATAACAAATCCAGTGGGTAGGGATGGAAAGAGCCGCCTCGGTGAAGGTGTAGCTAAGACTCCAGCCGATGAGTTCCCCTCGCCTCTCGATGCAGATCGAAGCTTCCATATCCTCCGACATTTGAAACCGATCCACTTTGAGGTTCCTCTTCCTAGTCCTAACCATTCTTCTTGCAAGTTCGCCGAATGTTAATCTAGCCGAAAAAGTTACTTTGTACTGCTGCCAGCTCTCCGGATGGTGTTTATGTTTTTTGTATATATTTTATTTTATTTTTTCTAATCATAATTATATCGACAAAATCCGATATAACCAGACTTATCAAAACCACTTTTAGTAACTTTTTCATTGTGTTTCGTAGAAGGTTTTACTTATTTTACTATGTTAATTTGATGAAACAATACATGTTGAAAATGCATCATTTGTGTAAACACATTTTCATAAAAGGTCAACTTAAGGCATTTTTTTATTAAAAAAAAGTCAACTTACAGAGTTACGTTACAACTTATGCAATATTACATAGTTAAAATATTTCAGAAACCAATAAGCAAACCATTTTACACCGTTACGTTAACTCCGTTAATTTTTAGTCACATATCGCATAAATTCACAGTCAGATTCAATCCCAGCCATTGTTTCCGGCGATAAAACAACTTCCAAATCAACAGTTCCGTTTCCTTCTCTCCCCGGAAACGCCGAAATCTTCCCGTCGAATTTGTTCGATCGTCCACTTCTCACAGCCACGGGTCGTCCCCATCCGAAATCATTGTCGTACATCGGAAACCTCGGTGAGCTTCCCATTGTAACCGAAGCTCCGTCGGGATTTCCAAGAGGAAAGCATCTAGGATTCGCTTCCCAATCAGCTACAACACTTCGAATTTTTCCGTCTTGATGAGCCGCCACACTTTGATTAAGCTGATCTGCTGACCATCGAAGATCCCGAGATAAAACCTCTCCCGCCGTCGCAAACGTCGGAACACTCTGAATCGCGTTTCCGAAATATTCCGGATTCAATTTCGGATTCAATCGGTGACGACAATTCACAGCCATTCGAAACGTCGTCGTTTTTGAACTCGGAAGCTTCCTTGCTCGAGTAATCGCACGCCATAGCAAAGCACAAAGAGACTGAAACGACGAGATTTCGATTTCAACGGTTTTAGAAACGACGTCGTTTCTCCCTAACAAACTCTCCAACATTTCAGTTAATTTACCGTTATCTTTCCCGTTAATTTTATCATTACTTTGCTTCCCCATTAACTCAAAACCGTTAATATCACCGTTATCAACCGTCCAGTTTCTCTTCTTATTCACAATACCTTTCAACTCAAGAATCGCTTCTCTACTAAAACTAAAAATCCGTTCACGTAACGGTTCATTAACGTTAAACGTTACTTTAGGTCCACCTGGAGGTACTTTCAGCACAGCCTGTGAAATTAACACAGACTCCCGCGTAAAATCAGGCTTACGTGTCACAATCTCAACACCTTTAGAGATTTCAGCAAACGTATTAATAAAATTCCACAACGAAGTTCCGTCAGTAACAGAATGATTAACAGAACAACCAATGAAAACTCCGTCAATCAATTCAGTTACTTGAACGGCTAAGATTGGTCTGTTATGTCCTTCATAACTCACAGCTCTGTCATAACTGAAAAACTCTTTAACGACATCAGGAACGTCGTTACCATCATCAATAACGTCAGAAACTTTAACGGATTTCGCGACGGCGAAAACGAAATCTGCTCCGGCGTCGTTAGAGGAGAGGAAAACGTCGCCGTTTTCGGAAGTGGAGAGACGACCGGCGAGTGGTGGGAAGTGAGAGAGAGTAAGAGAGAGAGAGTTTTTGAGATGTGAGAGAAGCGCGTGTGGAGGAAGGTGAGAGCGCGTGAAGAGACATCCTTTTTGAATGTAGTGGCAAGAGAGCATTGGAAGATCTGAAACGGTGAGTTTTAAGTCAACTAACGTTGACTTTTTTTCTGGAAATACTTTAGTTTTTGAGATTATAGTTACAGATTTCTCCAAAGAAGGCATTTTTGGTTTGGGTTTCTTCTTCTTCTCTGTTTTAAATTTCTTTTTTGAAGATTGTCACAGTTTTGTGTGTGTGAGTGTTGATGAGATAAGAGAAAGAGAAGGATGAGGTTATATATATAGTGTTGATGAAGAAACAGGTTCATGAATCAGAATGCTGACGTGGATAATTTTTATTTGGCATTATTTGTTAATTTAGTTTTTTTTTTTTTTTTGGGTTATTACATAATGGAGCTTTTGTTCAACTTGTGTTGTGTTGCCTCTTCTTTGGAAAAGTGTTTCTATTTTTTTTGGGTATAAAAATATTTCTAGTATTTATTTATGGAATAGTTTAGTGATTTGAATTTTTTTTTTGTTCTTCGGTTTTGTTTGTCCATAAATGGTATTGAAACTAGAAAATAGCTCTATAATTAATTATAATTTTTTAACCCCATTATATCATTGATATCAGATTTATATCATAAAACTAGGTATATTTTGAAAATACATCACTCCCAAATATTTCAAAAAACCACAAATATTTCAAAAAAACCACAAAAATGTTTTTTTTTTTTTAAATATTAGAAATTTAAAATAGCTTTAAAACTTCAAATTTAAACTCTAAACCTTTAAAATCAAACTCACTTCATTCAAAACTAAACTCTAACCTCTAGTTAGTGAACTCAAACCCAAAAATTTAAATTTTAAACCTTTAAAATATACTTTTTATCTTGTAACATTTTTGAAGAAAAAACAAGTTAATAGTATTATTGAAATTTTTTGGAGAGTGTGGTATTTTTAAAATTAAACATCTTTTAGTAATATTTTACAAAAAAATGTCTAATAAAATATCAAATTCAAATTTTAATCTATTCCAAAAACAATTAAAGATAACTATCACTATATGGCTTGTTCTTCTTCGACTTTATCGCTATTCTTGTGTAAGGAGAAGTGTATATTACATGGTATTTTGTTACATATTAATAAATAGAAGTTGTATTCAAGTGACACTCTAATATGAATTTTGTCGGATGGACTAAGAACAAGAAACTATATTGTTTTTACATGCTTAGAGATTGCATTTGAAACATTTCGATCCTCACTAGTCAGAATTTATACACGGGTCTCAAGAGATCTCCATTGAACAAAAGCCAAAAAGATAAACACGCTTTACAAAATGGTAATATATGCGAAAAGTGCATTGGGTTAGTGATTTAATCTTATGAGTCGGTTTCATGAGATTTATAATTCGATTCATAGCAAAAATTATGATTTACGTCATGTTACGACATTAGCAAAGGTCGATCCCAAATCTAAAAAGAGATTAGGACCGAAGACTGGAACTCTTTTTGGTTATAAAAATGAAAATGTATATGTAGAATAATTTATTAGTGCTTGCACATATAATAAGTTAAAAAATTAGAGCATACACATATGGACCGTGGTTATTACTTTTCTTACTCAATAAAATTTAAATTTACATACCCATGCTTAAAAGTTTTTGCTTATAATTGTTTTGACCGTAACAGCTTTAACTTTTATGTTAACATGAATAACTCTGATGCTGAGATGGACTAAGTGAAAAAAAAAACACATATGCTCACGAATACAAACTATTTAAAACATTGTCGTTTTTTTAAAGAATAATAACATTTTAAAATAGAAAACGACGTCGTCACTTCTATTTAAAACGATGTCATTTTTTATTTAAAACTGTATTTTTTAAAAACGGCTTTTAATTAGTTTGTTTATATAAGCATCCATGTATTATAACTGAGTCTACCTCAAAATTTGAATCATTCATGTTAACATAGTTGTTAATGCCGTAAAACACTTATAAACAAAGAGTTTTAAATATGAATATACAAATTTAAACTCTAAAAAGTAAATAAATTAATCAGCATAATCCATATATATATACACTCTAATTTTCCAATTTATTATATATACAGATACTAATACTAATAAGTCGTTCTCCTTAGTATATATACTAAACTTATTATTAGTCATACATAATTGTTATTGAACATTGCTTCATATCAAAGACAATATCTGACGAGAGAGAGAGATATAAGAAGCATTGAAGTGCACAAAAACTGGTGTGAAATCCCCAAGTTTATTGCAGACTCTCTCGAGACAAGTGAATCCACGTGGAGTGCAAAGACTCATCTTAAATCCTTACATGGCATACATGCACAGGTCAGTGTATGCGACGATTAGCGAAACCATAAAGTATGGTCGGATCAAACTTTGTAACGGACAAGAGTTACATATTCAGACTTTCACTGACGACTGTTTCGTGTGTATCATTTGTAAAAGACTAACAAAATTTTATACAATTTTTATAATGAAAACTTTCTTGTGGTGGAAATTTAAAACCTTTCTAGTAAAGGAACAATATATTAAAGGAATCAACCACACATAAAAAAGTAGTCATTATATGACATCTAATTAACTATTTGTTTTGCTTATTGTGTCACGATGTTTGTGCTCCGTAATTGTTTTATATTATACTTTAAAATATGGAATTACTAATTACCCATCGTTTGAAAAATTAGTTTAAAAAAATAAAATGTGAGTGGTCTAGTGATTGTTATATTTACGGTCTTCTTACAAGATTAATGATCAAATTTGGTCATTTGTTAATTATACCATACAAATTTTTTATTTTTATTTATTGTCATAGCCTAGTGTTTAGATAGTTTTATCCCAACTGAAAACGGCAGGGTTCGAATCCTGATTGATTCAATTAGAAGTAAAGGTAACTACCATTCGGTCACTCCCTCATTTGCTACAATTTCTCTATTTAATAGGATATGGTTTACTAAGTTGATTTATTATTGTCTAGAAATAAACGTGACAAAAAATAATAATTCGAAAGTTTATTTTCAATTTAAAATAAATAAATTCATCCTTACCGATTAGATTTTGTAATCTAATAATTTATGTCAATATTATATATTATTACATAATTTTTTCTTTTGATGATCTTGGTATTCGGAGTTCCAAAGACCTCCGACTAGACCTAAAATGTATACAGTCGCCGAAGGTATCTAGGAGGATCGCCGAAATTCACCCCACTTTGATTAACGGTGGTCGGAATTCAAATCTAAGTGACATAGCTCACAGTTGTGAGCTATTTACCATTAGATCTAAAAACTGCGATTAAATTTGATTTCATCTTGATGCAAAAATTAATATTAGTTGAAAATAAATGTACTCGTCCTTGTTCATAATATCACAAAATAGTAGTTCTAATGAAGTTAGAATTTTGAAATAATTATAAAACTTAAATATGGATGGTGGATTAGTTTTTTTGCTTATATTATATGCAAATGGATGTAGTTATTTTATATAATTTAAACAACTGATTAATGTGTTTGCTTTTTTTAAATTACAACTTTGTAATTCAAATTTTGATCAACTTATTAATATATATTCACTCTTCACTATCTAGCCAAATCTGTTTTTGGTGTATTTGAGGTAAAAGTAAGACAATTTGAAGATAAAAATTGAATAAATCTTTGACCAAATAAGAACTAAGATCTTCAAATCAAAAAGATTTTATCTGTATCAAAATCTCAACACTTGTAAAACTACATCCTTCGAATTCCAAGAGATTTGCATGGGAACAAAGAAGACTTACAATTCACGTTTTGTAGCATTTTGTCTTATCTGATTTAAAAACAATTAAAAACATTTAAGACATCAAATAACAACTAATAAAGAAGTATTGTATTATTTAGGAATGGACATTTTGGTTTCGATTCTAGTAATTTGGATTTTGTATTTTTGGATCCAACTATATAGGATCCACAAATAAGAACTGAGTAGATTTCAGTTCAAGTTCGGGTTGAGTTTATTCGGATTCGGATTGAGTTTTGTTTTTTACCAAAATCTGATGTGGAACCGAAATATTTTTTGTTCGGATTTTTTTTTTTGTATTTTGGGTTAACGGTTTGTATATTTCGAGTAACATGGATAATTCAGATATTTGGGTCCAAAACCCAACTCAAATCCGAATTACCCAAACCAAAAAACTCGAAATACAACCAACAACTCAAATTACCCTATAAAAATTACATATATGTAAACACATTAAGATTTTTGGGTACCCATTCGGATTTCGGATTGAATCCGGTCCGGTTCGGGTACCATATTAAAAGTTATAAAACTCATTCAGGTTATTTGAAAATTCGGTTTGATTTTGGTTTCGAGTTTTTTTTTCTTTTTCTTACAACTTGAATAAAATACTAGACTCCTATATTAGTTGCCCAATAGGGAGGAACAATACCTACATATAAATGCGAAAAAGGGAGAAGTCTTGCCGACCGTGGCAGAAGATCTACTAGCCCATTCATCCTGCGTGTAATGTGGTAAATTCTGAAGTCCACGAGACGTCTTTGTACTTCATGAAACTCTTCGAACAAGGTAGTAAAAGCCGGCCAATCTTGAGGTACATCAAGCATCTCCACCAATGTTAAACTATCAGTCGCGAAAGTCTGACAGTGAAGACTGCGAGAAAGAATCATCTTCATTGCCCATATCGGTTTCGAGTTTTTCAGTTCAGTTTCGGTTTAAGTTTCAGGTCAAATATCCAGCCCTAGTACTATTATCCAAGTCACTTAAAAATTGAGATAATTAGCAAGTGTGCTTAATTAAAACAATAAAAATCACACTGTTAATTAGTTGTCATTCCTAAAATCACGATAAAAGTCGGCGTAATATTTTAAAGTGATACAGTCAATCAAAGTACCAAATGCTTTTAGCCACTGTCACAACACTTCGAAATGTCTTTATTATATTAATTAAATTTAATGTTAAGAGATTAAAATATAATCATAGCTTATGTTTGAATTAACTTTGACATTAAGTGTCGGTTTATGCAATTATTATACGAAGAATCTCTCTAACCGTCATTTTCGGTTTTGTCGCCGTCCTAAACTCGAAGTGAACTGGTGCGATGCTGGAAACTAAAATTAATACGTCCACTTAAAACAAAACAAAAATATATTATATATATAATATATATAGATATTTTAAAAAATGTAATGGTTTTAAATCTAAAATTGAAAATGAGAAAAATTTAGTAAACTTATATTTACTCTCGGTGGTGGGTGCACCATATGTTTATTTTTTATTTTTTGTTATTGGATGGGTTCAGACTTTGGCCCTAATCCTACCCAATTTCATGTCGGCGTTGCCGATACCTATTTCAGGGCGTAAAGCGCATGTTCCAAGCGGGGATTCGAAATGGCGACCTCGAAGATTACCCCTTTAGCCTAACCATATGTTTAGTGGGTTCAATTGAATCCACTAATAATAATTTTGATATCTGAAATGTTATAAAATTTGTAAGTAAACACTACAAAGTTGTAAAACTGAATCCAATATAATTATAAGTTTGACCATAGTTCAATTTAATTTTATTTATATTACGTTATTGTATTTATTGGTTTTGTGAATCCAACTAGTTAAAACTTAAATATTGATATTTAAGATATAATTTTATAAATAATTTTGTCAAATTTTATTCAAGAATGACTTTTTGATGTTTATATATATATTATGATAAACTTTGGAAGTTTTTGATCTTTGGCCGATAATTTATTCTGGTGTATGGAACCAGCCTTTGATAATATCTATTAAGACGTCCCAATAGATTCGAGTTAGTAACTTTAAACACTATTTGGAGTCTCAACCATTAGAAAACGGTTTTTTTATGTTGTTTTGTAATGATTTTTTAAGACTTTTGAAGTTGTTTAATATTTTTATTTTTATCTTATTGAACAATTTTTTTTTGGATCTGCCATTGTTTACTCTTTTAAGTTTAATACTAATTCTAATTTAGAAAGTTCTTGATGATTAATGAAACCATATCAGATGATATATTATATTATTAGAAGAAATACTTCACCTTCTAATTTTCTGTTCTATAAATAAATATCTTCACTTTATTGGTTGTAATTGTTTTAGAAATAACTTTCATTTTAAATAAGTCATGGGAGAATGCTATGTTTCAAAAATATTATGTAGAACATATATTAGTATTTTTGAAATCTATAATGACAATCATAATCAATCAGTCCTATTATTAACAAATTTGTATTATCACTGGTCCATTGGAAACACAAAGAGTTCATTTGAATTATTAAATAATCAAAAAATTATTATACCTGTTGCTGAAAAAATATAATTTAGTTGTACTTTTGATAGAAAATATAATAATTTTATAGATCAATTTCTCTATTTCTAGATTAAGTTGAAGTTTTTGATATATAGCACGTGTTGACAGTTCAAGAGAAGCTTCTATTTTATGTATAGTTGTATTAAATTTTGAGCTTAACATTGTAATTAAAACATGTTCTACGAAATTGCGTAGAATCAAGTAAAATAAATGGTAAATAAATTATATATATATATATATATATTTATATTTATAATGGATAACAAGTGGATACATGAGATGAGAACCATTTTGACAGTTTAGATCCAGCCAGATATATCATGAGAAGCTTCGATTCTTCATTTTCTGACAGATTTAACCATATAAATATTAGTATAATTATGTACCAAAAACAATAAAATAATAATGTAATTCTCTTACATAAGTGATGATTGGTAAATGCGGTGAATTTATAATTTTTGATATAACTTTTTTTTTGCTGTAAGATTTTGGCTGTAAAAAATTTTGATGTAGATTTTCAAAAATAAATTTATAATTGACAAATATAAGTGTTATATGATTATTTTACTATCTATCAAAAATTATAATGAATATAATAAAACAAATAAATAAATACATCAACACAAATAATATTATTAAAATGTGTAAACATAAAAATAAAATGATTTGTGTTGTGTTGGAAGAGGTTTTAGCTTTATGTTATTTGTTACATAAATCTGACTGCTTTTGATTTTGTGATTATAATTTTTTTGTTGTTCCCAGTATAAATAAATATTCAAACAAAAAAATTAAAAGAACTTACTTATATACATATATATAGCTATAATATATATTACTATAAAAATATATCATTCCCATATAAATAATGATGTTGTATGTGTATTATTTTATATAACTCAAATGATGTTGTATGTGTATTATTTTATATAACTCATTTATAAGAATGAACAACATGTCATTTATCCACTATTTTAATTTTAATTATAATTTTATATAAATAATATTACACTTATCTTTATACGTGTAAATATAGTTTTACTTGCTAAATATGAAAATCAAAAGTGCAACAGAAAAAAAAAAAAACAAAATATTCAAAGCATAAATACTATTGTTCTGATTTTTTTTGCTTTGTATAGCCAAAAAAATAAACAAAATGAAATATATTGCTTTATAAATCAAAAATCTCCACACATCTTGATTGGTGAAAACTTAATGCTTTAGAAATCAATATGCCTCTACAGATATTTTAAAACACCTTACCAATCACCACCTTAGTAAAGAGAAAACTAGTTTAAGTAATATTTGATTCATGATAGAAAAAAGTTCTTATTGGGAGTTCAATTTCCAAACTAGATTATTTGGACGGTCCGTTGTGCCAAATTCTCGTTGAAAAAGAAAGTTTTTATTGTTTATCAGACGATAAACTTAGATATTTTAGACTATTTTAGTTCTATTTAGTGTCGTTCTTGCATTCACTCTTTGTCTCTTTGGTACTTGGCATTGCCATGTACAAGTTAGAGTGCTTCTTGTGGGTAGGTGTAAAAACTTTAGGTCACTTCACTCACGCAGGTTAACAAATGAATATATATTATTTTAGAAGACTCAAATGAATTTTAAAATAATAGTTTTTCGATGTAATTGAACTTAGTTTTAGATTTATAAGTTTAAAACTTAGTAAAGTTTAGTTTTAAAATTTTTTAATTTTAAAAATACAATTTTGTAGTGGATCTTTAAAAAAGGACTTGTAATTATAATTTTATGTTGAAATTGAGAAATCATATCCATTGTATTGTTAGTAAGAATAAGATCACGATCATGAACATTAAATAAAATTTATATTTATTTTGTAGTATTTTTGGGTATAATTTTTTTTTGTTTATTGTTATATATCTTTCCTTTTAAACTTCATTTCCAGAGGTTTTTAGTTTTTATATTTGATATGTAAATTCGGGTTTATTATTCATATCTTTGTATTCTTTATTTTATCAAAACACTAAAAAAACTTTTAAAAGTATAAGATGAGGGCAACAAATCATGTTTTTAGAAAGTCTTTCACAAAAAAAAGAGAACCGGATTTCATACAATTAGCAAGTTAGTAAACTTGTAAATTATGGATGCGATTTTAAGAATATATATATATATATATGATGCAAATCAATAAATAACTATACAAAAATGTAAGAGGGTTTTATTTGTTCTAGTACAGAATTAGTAAGTATAAATATTGATGTATCAAACAAAGAAAGAGGAAGTGGTATACATAAGTTTACATAAAATAGATAATACTACCTCATCAAAATCGAGTTCTCGCGTCTATGATATTGTATGATTTATGAACTAATTATTGGATTAGCTTGTTGTGATTCAAATGTTGACAAAAAAAAAAAAAATTTAAAAACTAAAATAGCTATTATGTCTATCATATTTATATGTCTACAATATACGATTTATTCAGTAACTTCAACCCAATTGAAAAAGAAAATAGTTCTTATAATAAAACAGTAGAAATGACAGCTATTAGACTATCCTATATTTGTTAAAGAGTTATC
Source organism: Iberis pinnata (assembly GCA_900406425.1). Lineage (NCBI taxonomy): Eukaryota > Viridiplantae > Streptophyta > Magnoliopsida > Brassicales > Brassicaceae > Iberis > Iberis pinnata. The sequence continues at coordinate 35,402 of OVBE01000239.1, forward strand.
ATTTTAGCTTAGATTAATGATCGATTCCTTTCAAATACAAAATCACTAAATCAATATTTAGTAAGTCAAAAATATTTTCACGTTTTAAACTTGATGAATAAATTATTTAATGATACAATTTTATTATATAAAGCGAAATATCTGATAACTATAACTCACCAGATGTGACATGTGTCAGCTTTAACTTCAATGATTGTAATACGTGTCAAATATTTTTGAAAACAAAAAAGAAAACATCAGTAAAAATGTAAATTATTAAAATAAAAAAATAACGATCATATATACTTTATTATATAAATTATAATATATTTAATGTGAATGTGATATGTAATAAATTTAACTTGAATAATGACAAAAATAGAAAAATATTTTATTAAAATAAATTTATTAATACATTTATTACATGAATTTTAAAATAAATTTAATTAACCAGAAAAGCCTTGATACTGGTAATATATTGAATGAAAAGCTAATTCCTTTGCTTGAATGGTACGTATGTAGTGATCTAAGCTTCTTTGTGTCGTTCTATGTTGCACCAGTTTAATCATTGTACTATTATCACTTTCGAAGATAACATTGGTATATCCCAGACTCCATAAACATTCCATTGCCCATATTAAAGATGTGAATTCTGCTTCGGTAATAATTAATCTTCCGTTAAAACGTTGGTGACCATAATGCATAAATGGATAGAAAGCAGTTCTTATAGTCTGTCAGGCGATTAATTTAGGTATTTTAGACTATTTTAGTTTTATTTAGTTCTAGTTCTTGTTTATAAATTTTATTATTTTAAAAACAAAATTTGTAGTGTCTTTAAAAAACGGACTTGTAATTATACTTTTATCTTGAAATTGAGAAATCATATTCATTGCATTGTTAGTAAGAATAAGATCATGATCATGAAAAGATTCCATTAAATAATATTTATATTTATTTTGTAGTATTTTCATATTTATCATAATAATTGCTTTTATATATGTATAATTATATTTTAAATCGGTAAATAAAACTTTTAAGACCGCTACCGCTTTGGGTAGAATTTTTTTTGTTTATTGTCATATAATTTTCCTTTTAAACTTTATTTTCAGAAAAAAATTACGTCGGTTTTTTATTTTTATATTTGATATGTAAATTCGGGTTTATTATTCATATCTTTGTATTCCGTTTTATTTTATCAAAACACTAAAAAAGCTTTAAAATGTATAAGATGAGGGCATCAAATCATGATTTTTTTTTAGAAAATCTTTCACAAAAAAAACCAGATTTCATACAGTTAGCAAGTTAGTAAACTTGTAAAATATGGATGCGATTTTAAGAACATATATATATGATGCAAATCAATAAATAACTAAAAGCAAAAATGTAAGACGGTTTTGTTTGTACATCCGTTTCGAATTATTTGTTGTTTAAGAGTTTTGCACATAAATTAAGAAATATTTATTTTCTATAAAAACACCATTAAATATTCTAAATCAACCAATAGAAAAACTCTTGCAATTATTCTATTGGTTAAAAAAGTCAAATTCATTTAATTTCTGCATTGAAAACCTAAAACGGCACATATTTTGAAACATAATTTTTTCTCAAGAACGACAACTAATCTGAAACGGAGGGAGTAAGATTTAAGTTCTGGTTATTGAGTTGGTTTGTTGTGATCCAAATATTGACAAAAAATAATTTTAAAAACTAAAATTAGCTATTATATCTATCATATTTAATAGTAATTTAGTATTTTTTATTTAAGAAAAGCTTGTCGGATATTTTTATCAAATTAATATATACTATAATAGATGATTCATTTAATAACTTTAACCCTGTTGAAAAAGAAAATAGTTTCTATAACAAAACAATAGAAGTAACAACTAACCATTCGATGTTTGTTAAAGAATTGTTATTTTAGCTTAGATTATTATATTTACCAGTCAAAAATAATTTAACGTTTTAAATTTGATGAATAAATTATTCAATGATACAATATACTATGGTCGGATGTCACCGTTAGTCCTTTAGATAACTCTTTTTTAGGGTTAGCTAGTCAAATTTCCTCTTGTCAGGACCAATAGAGATCAAACATATCACCTTTATCCTCTCTCGACAAGAGAAATTCCATGTCTTCCTCCTTCTCAACAAGAAGGCTCTTTTCTCGGTTTTTTAAATCGGAGAACTTGGTGCTTGTCCATACCATTTTACTATATTGTGTAAAGATTGGCCCGCGACCGGAAGATGCATCAAACTTCAAGATAATGTTTGAGGTTATGGATTGTTCGCAACAATCATCTTTTAAGGTAACTCCTCCTTGTTTAGCTAAGGAAGCGGTTTCAAGCCATAAGTCTTCCACGTATTTCAAGTTGCATAGCTTCTTTAATTCCGGCGCTATTGGTTCATCAAGCACCGCTAAGCTTGTGTATCTATCTTTGTTATGCTTGTTATTTATTTTGGATGTTTTGGCTTATGAGCCTTTATCTCGGATATGTTCGATGCATTTTTATTCTTATGTAATCGGTGAATGATGAAATGAAATATTGGTGCACAAAAAAAATACAGTATACTATAAAAAAAGAAAATTAAAGGCGTCCGATCCGACTATTCATAGGTCTTTTACATATATATATATATATATATATATATAAAGTTGGATATTGTGTAATTTGTGTCCACTTTGACGATATTTTTGGTACGTAACGATAAGTCAAGAAAGGTATTTGCTTTAACAAAAACACACATATATATATTCGAAAAATAGTACATTTTCTCATTTAATTTAAAAAGTTCTTTCTATATTTTGGCCAAAAAGAAATTGTCCTTTCCAATTGTAGTTCTTCTTCTTTTTTTTTTCTTATCATTAATCACATCAAACCCCATTAAATGATTCTGATTTTCATATAAATCTATAAATATATATAATATTCGTATTCTATAAAGTTACTACATGGTAAACAGTAAAGCAAGAACTTACGTTTTGTTCTACTTAATGGATTTTGAACTTGTTACTTTTGCCCAACAGAATATTATCTGATATATAGTAATTTTTACTTTAAGATTTTTTTTATATAATAATATAAATTATTGATTGATTCTCTTCGAATACTGAATTTTAAAGAAATTTTATTGAATTAAAAATGATGTTACAATTTAGACACAAACTAAAATTTACTTAATAAATTATATAGTGGTATCGATCATCTAATTTTTTTTTTACGTCAGTAAGAAAAAATTAGCTAAAAATGTTTTTTATCCTATGTTCGTGAAATTAACCTTTAAAAAAAATTAATTTATGTTTAATATACTTTTGTCTTATCCATATATATTAATATTCTTACAATATCTCCAATAAAATATTAACCATATTTAATTCTCTATATTTTTTTAAACAACGTTTCTTTTATTTATATGTGTTTTTTTCCTTCTTCCATATATAAGTTTGTCTTTATACACATATCCATAAGAATCTCTTATCAAAATCGACAAAGCAAAACATCAAGTAGTATATGATTAAACTTGACATATAAGATAAGTCTTTATCACAAATGATCGTCAAGTTAGACAATGATAAAATGAGCATGATAAAATATAATTTGAATAAACCGCTAAAAGGTTCAAATGGTGAATAAGATGTTGACAACAAGCCTCAATTACCGAGAAAATATGTAAGTAAATCTAGATGTAATGATAATTTGAAAAGTTATCCTCTTAATGTTGAAGTTGGTGTTTGATGTTTAAATTTGTTGTTTGCAAGTATCAAAAGATTTGAGTGGTTGGGTTTGTAAAAAAAGATCAACATTTCAAAACAAGGAAAGTCTTGATAAAGAAAATGGAGATATGATAATAATTTTACTATAAAGTTGCAAAATTGTGCACGTGTTTCAGGTGTATACGGTGAAAAGATCAATTATGCAATTAGAGAGTTCGTGTAAAGTGTTTACTTGTAAGCAATTCTTCATTAATGTTTTTGTTTTTGTTTTTGTTAATCACTTTCCAATATATCAAAAGGTTTAAATCTTTAACGTACACTCTTAATGATAAATTTTGATAAGAGGTTCTTATGGATATATGTTTAGAGACAAATTTACATATGTAACAAGAAGAAGAAAAGAAACATACAAAAAGAAAAGAAATGTTGTTTATAAAAAAATTAGAGAATTAAATCTAGTTAATATTTTATGCGATATATTGTAAAAAATTAGTATATATGGATAAGACAAGAATATATTTTGCATTTTTTTGTCACAACAAGGGAATATTATGTATAGTTTTTTTTTTAAAGGTTGATTCAAAATATAGGATAAAAAATAAAATAAGAAAATTTAAGGGAAAGGAAAATAAATTTTTCAATATGTCATTTCGCCTACTACTATATGTGTCCGGTGCAAATTAAAGATATGAACGAATAAAATATATACTTTTCCATAAAGAGAATTGAAAAAAGGAATGAACGATTATAAAAACTATTAACTATAAAATCTAATTAACTTTTTAATGTACGATTTTGTAAAAGATGTTTTAAGACAGAAAGAAAAAGAAAAAGATGCAGCAACATTACACACAATTTGCTTTTGTTGTATAAATAATTTCATTTATTTAATTAAATAATAGGTGATGACCAATGTGCGTTTATAGTCATCGATCTAATATTATAAAATCAACAATAGCTTTATATTGGAATTTAAGAGCCACAATTAGTCATGGGAATTCGGTTTAATCGGTTCAATTCGGGTCGGTTTTTTGGTTTTTGGTTTTTTCGATTTTTCGATTTTGTGCCGAATAAAATTTCGGTTCGGTTCGGTTCGGTTTTTGGTTTTAAAATTCGGTTTATTCTGTTATTTTTCGGTTTTTTTGGTTTTTTCGGTTTTTTCGATTTATTCGGTTCGTTTTTTTTTGTTTATTCGGTTATTTCGGTTTATCGGTTTGGTTCGGTTCGGTTACCAAAACTGAATATGTTTTAGTACCGTTCGGTTATTAAAATGTAATTCGGTTCGGTTCAAAAAATTATGGTTCGGTCCGGTTTAAAATATTCGGATCGGTTCAAAATCCCAGCCCTAGCCACAATGATGCTTAAGTTTTTTATCTTCTAAAGATCATATAGAACTTGTAGACAAATTTGACATGATTGGATACATGGCAAGAGACGTAGGAATTAAATGCTAAATTAATTTTTTTTTTGTCACTTACTAAATTTATAAAATATGAAAAGAGATTTATAAAATAGTAAAATTCCAAAACAATGGGCAATGAAAGAAGTCAAAGAATGGTATTTGGTAACTCCCAAAACATAAGTAACAATTGCCTTTTGGACAAGAATACAAACTGGCCTATGGAGTTCTTTATTGCATGCTTTATTGATGGGTTTTGGAAAGTAAAGAAACTAACAAGTAGAAAGGATGCATGTTATAAATATAAGATGAGAGGATTGACTTTGTGACGCCCTGTTCGAACACTAAATTTGGAACGACCATCATACGCCGTATCACTAAGTGATTATGGTTCGTTCAATTCATTTTAATGTTTTAGCCGTTTTAAGTCATTTTCATGTGAGGTTTTGATTATGTGATTCGATTAAGCCTTTAAGTATTAGAGTTCTCATTTCAAACGCGGAAGCAATTAGATAAACAGAATTCTTTATTTATTATACTTAAGATTCGTTACAACTTGAGAGTTTTCTCTATTGGCTATTACAAGTTTTAACGTAACGATCCTAACATAAATCCAGAGTTGATCATTATCCTTCTTGCTGCCAAGAATCCTCATGCTAAGCCAAATCCTTCCCACGATCTCATTTACTACATGAAAGTCACAAAACAGATAAGTAACCTAAAGGTTTACTTAGTGCACGGATTATGCATCCAGATAGTCTATATGCACGTTCTTAACCCATCAATTTTCCGTCAATTCTTAAGTAAAGTTTCATGTTCGGTCCAAGTTCATTTTGTTCCGGTCTGGCTTGGATCTGATATTCCAATCTCTCCAAGCCACTTGCCGAAAGTTAATCAAGACTTAGGCTATAATTCCGCAACATACAGATGGTTCGATGGTTTTTTCTTAAGACGATACCAGTCTAGACATTGGCCCAACGAACCACCGCGGTTCCAAGTAGACTGGGTTCGGCTTGGTTTTAGGATTGGATTACAGAAAGTTGGACAAAGCACAAATCCGGTTCGAATCCGGTCGTTTTAATTTTATATTACGATTTTTTAGTGATCCTAGGGATGACATCTATAATGATGTCATGTAATTTTTGCATTTGTTGCCGGCTATCTCATGCTTGAAAACAACATAAAATATATCCTCCAAATTTATATTAATCACATAATTTATATACATTATCACAACACAAGTCAAAAATTTGAAAAGACACTCATTGATATATATATACAATATGTGTAATTATTACTTATTAGCAAATGTATAAAAAATAAACGTGGGTTCATGTACCTCAAAACTAAATGCATATTAACATACTTTGAACCAAGGCATTCTTCGTCATATTCATTTTTATTCTCCATCTATCAGTTTTTATAAAAAATTTATCTTCTTTTTTCATTATTTTCTAAATCCGTTTTTTCAGCTATGTTCATTCATCAATTTAATAATTATATCTCTCCATAATGTCATCGTGTGATTTTTTGAAAAATTATTTAGAGTAACTCTCTACAAATCATTTTGCAAATGGAACATTTGATAATTGTTATATCATCTATGACGATGAAGAAAACATGTGCATTTCTCAAATATCATTTATTTTTAAATTATTCTAAAATATAACAAAAATGTTTTTTTATTCCAAGAATATTACAAATTTAAGATAATTTTAAAATGTCAAATTTAAATTTTAAATCACCAAAACCAAAACTTAACCTCTCAAAATTAAATTTTAAACTCTAATTAGTGAATCTGAACCCAATATTATAAATTCTAAACCCTTAAAATTTATTTTTTGTGTTTGTATTATTTTTGGAAGAAAAACATTTAATGGTGTGACAACAAGAAAAACATCTTAATGGTATATTTTAATAATTGGGAGTGTGTGATATTTTTGGAATATGAACTTGTTTTGTTTTATGGTACTTTATGGAGTTACTTAGCGTAAGTAATCCGAATGAACCCAATTAATCTTTTTTTTTTGAAAAACCATGGAAGTTTCGAGCTTTTGGCTCATAATCTCTCCCTGGTGCCCGAAACCAGTCGCTGATAATACATATTGAAGGTATAAATCACTCTTCACAAAAAAGTTTGAACTGGCGACTTTAAACACTCTAAAAAATACTTCAACAATTAGACCAAAATCTTTTGGTAACTCAGTTAATTTACATATATGTAAATTTTGTTAGCCCTAGTGGCTTTAAAAACTTAAGAAACAATGAAGATATGGTTGTATATATTTGAAATTTTACTTAATCGGATATCAAATAGATAAATCACTGAAGAGATACTTAACAAAAATATATATAGGTGGCTAGATACAAATGTATAAAAATGCGTTTGATGGCATTCTAATTCTTGTATGCATTTTAGAGGTTAAAAACATAGCTTGAGAGAAAATTTTGAGCGATTGAAAACTGAAATTTTAGAATTCGTCTAACAAAAAAAGTGTAATATAAATGTTGTTGTGTGTGAATTCTTTTATAAATTATTTACTCTCGAATTATATCATGTAAATCTGATTAAACAGCTTGTAAAAATGTTTAAAAAATCTATAATGATCAAAATTAAAAAGTTTCCAAATTTAAATATGCATGTCTTAATCATTTCAAATTCGCGGTATATATATATATACTCCCTCTGTTTCAATATATAAGTAGTTTTAGCAAAAATGGTTTGTTTCATAATATAAGATGTTCTCAAATCCCAAAGCAATAAAATCATTTAAATAAATAATATTCTACTAAAAATTTAAAGGAAAAATAATATACAATAATCTCTTTCTAACTTTTGCGATTCCCCACCAAAAAAATAATAATCCCTCTAACTTTTTATTACTCTTTTAAAAAAAGTTAAAATTTCTTAATACCCGAGCTTTTAAGCAAAACTACTTACATATTGAAACGGAGAGAGTATATATCATGATAAATTTGTGTGGATTGATAGCTATTAGATTAAAAAGTAAAAGTCAAAAAGTATTTTTTATGCTTTTATATTTCCACCATTACAAAATAGAAAAGAAAACTCTAAAATCGGAAAGATTTTGCACTATTTTTAAATTATGAAATGTATTACGTCCATGCACTCTACATCTTTTAGCTTGACAAAAGGATCAAAACTAGAATTGATAGCTTGATATATAATTAATTGACAACGATTTTTTTTTTCTTTTGTAGCCAAACCTATTTTGTCATGTAAATGCATCGAACCCAAACCAAAATTGGTGACAAATTTAAAATAAAGAATCCAAACTTCTACTAATTAAGTGGTAACTAGCAAGTATATTCTTTTTTCCCAAAATACATTGAATGAAAATAAAAAATGTTATATATATTTTAAGTAATGCCCATAATAAAATATAGGCATAACCACTCCTAAGACTCTACCATACGAAAGATTGGTTGACTCCATATAATTACATAAACTCATATTATAAAAATTAATTATGGATCGTGATCTTTATATAAATCTTTTATGTTGTGGTTACAAATATGGTGAAAATTCATTTTGAGAATTGTTTTAGTCAAAAATATGAGGTTTAATACACAATATGAGTCAATAAATATGGTTGTAGTCAGATCATCATATCATTGATAAAAAGGAAAACGATCTATTTTTTCACATAAACTTTCATATACCGGTATTTTTCTCACGAAATCAGACTTTTTTCTTTGGTTTTAATTTCTTATACTTTTTTCATAACTTAAAAATCTAATTGTCCACTAATCATAATATAAGTCTTTTTCCCATAAAAATTGAATTTCCCCTTCATATGGATCATAAATTAATCAACCGAGTTAATTCAATTTAATGGGTAAAAAACTTATTATTTTACGATTAGTGGACAATTAGATTTTTAAATTTTAAAAATAAAGAAATAAATATAAAAAGTTAAAATCATGGGAAATTAAACTTATAATATGATTTCGTGGAAAAATACCGATACATGAAAATTTATGTAGGAAACAAATCGTTTTCTCTTGGTAAAGTCATGAGATTATATAGTAAATAAGCTTTTAAATAACAATCCATGGAGGATTGATGTGACTTACATTACGTAGGAGCTTATCAAAATAATGTATATAAAGAAAAGAAAAAAAAAGCTTGAGGCTATGGTGACCAATAACTATAGAGTGAAGTGGAATGATAAGTTAGATTAGTGTGACAAAATGTATGCAAGTTGCTCAATTTCATTTACAAGTAAGTGCATGCATCATGCATATGCATGTCTTTAATGTTTGGCCCATCTACACACCGGCCTACATATATTAGTTTTGATATGCACACTTTTATAATACTATGTACTGCAGTAGGTGAAAAACTATCACAAAATTGTTCATAGTATCCGGTGTATATAGAAAGTGACAGATTATTTAAATCGAATAAAAAAACTCAATGAATGAACTATTTAACGATATCTTTCATTTATAAAACAAAACGTATTAAAATTAAGAATGAATTAGCATAAAGATTAACCTCTATATTACATAAAGCATGAATTCACTTCACGTATCGAGTATCGAAGTATGTTATCCAAAAGAAAGTTATATTGCATATGCGATGCGTTTCAAAAATTGGGCGGCCAAAAACTTAAAACTTTCTATTTATAAAACTGTATGTATATACAATGAACAGATATTCACCGATCGCTTTTGTTTATAAGCAAATAAGTAAAATGCTTCGGCATAATCAAATTTAACGCTGAATAAGGGTGTTAATAGTGGGTAAAAATCCAACAGGTTCCGGTTACCCTATTTAAAATATTAAGTTCAGAATCTGTCTGTTATCTTTAAAGAAATTCATGGTATTATCCGCGAGGATTTTATTTATTTAGGGTATCGCATGGATTTATTCTATTGGGTAGTGGGTACCCACAAGACCCAAAGCACAAAAAAGTATATATGAAACTACAACAGGACAATCACTAAATAAAATCTTGTTTTTCTGCAAAAACGCAAAATAACGTTTTCCTATCGAAAACGTAAAATAACGATTTTCTCGCCAAAAACGCAAAATAGCATTTTCTCGCCAAAAACGCAAAGTCGCATTTTCTCGCCAAAAACGCAAAATAGTGTTTTCCCGCCAAAAACACAAAATCGTGTTTTATCAGAAAAAAACGCAAAAACGCATTTTCTCACCGAAACGCAAAATCTTGTTTTCCCGCCGAAAACGCAAAATCGCGTTTTTCCGCCAAAAACACACAATCGTGTTTTTCCGCCAAACACGTAAAGTTGCGTTTTCCTGCCAAAAACTCAAAACCGCGTTTTTCCGTAAAAAACACAAAACTGCGTGTTCCCGCTAAAAACTCAAAATCGCGTTTTCCCGTCAAAAACTTAAAATCGGGTTACCCGCCAAAATCGAAAAATAGCATTACTCGTCAAAATCGCAAAATTTCCGAACACCATGTACAACAATATTATAAACTTATAATGTACATTATAAATTTCCAAATACAATATTAATTTAGAACTTGAAAAAATTAAATAAAACTTTAACAAAAAAACTTGTTTTTGATTAAGGTATCATGGGTTTACCCTATAGCATATAGGATAGGTTTAGGGATTATACTATTAAAACTATACCGATTGTGGTTTTTAAAAACTGGATATTTTTTGGATGTGCTTAAAATGAACTAGGATAGGGTAAGATGAAAAAGCTCATTTTTACATCTCGAGTAATAATCATTATGTTCCACAAATCAAATTTTCTTTAACGTTTTCAGTAGCCTAATTAACTAATTTTGTTCTTGTAATACTTTTTCTATTAAAGCTAATAAACCGTTGACGAAAAAAAGCTAATAAACCATAACATTGGTGGTGATTGGTAAGTGTGGTGGATTTATATTTTTTGCGGTAGAAAGTTGGTTGTAGGAATTATTGCTGTAGCTTTTATTTTTTTCCTGTAGGATTTGGCTTCAGAAATCTTGGCTGTAGGTTTTCAAAATTATATTATGATTAGCAAATATCAGTGCTGTAGACTTTTTTGCTCTGCAAAACCAAAAAAATATTCAAAACTTAAATACTAGTGCTCTGTACTTTTTGCTCCGCATAGCCAAAAAATATATATATATATATATATATATATATATTGCTTTATAAATCAAAAATCTCCACGGAACTTAATTGATGAAAACTTAATGCTTTAGAAATCAATATGACTCTGCATAAATTCTAAAGCACTTACCAATGACCACCATTATCTTTTCTTTTCAGAGCCAAACAACTAAAGCCAATAATCACCCCATAAATCCAATAAAGAAAGATTTTTCTAAAACCTTTTACTTTGATAATAACTAATAAGAGATTTATGGTAAATTTCTATTTACATAAGCGAGAACAACAAAGCCATTCAAATCCCAAATTTTGAAAACAAATAAATCTATCAATGGATGGACTCAAAATAAAGAGAATAAAGCTTATTTTTTTATCTCTTTTTCTTAATTTGCAAATTTACTAAAGCTACAAAACAAGAAGGAATCTTACACAACCTTGTAAATTTTTTGTAGCATTCCACAATTTTACAGCATTTGAGCAGCTGTATTTAACTTCTCTGCTAAACTCAACTGTGTTCTTGTTATGCTTGATAGATACAACATAAGCAAATGGTCCTGCAAAAAACACAAAATCCATATATAAGTGGGCCGTTAATAGGCCAGTAACATTGTTACTGGGCCCACTATATGTTCTCTAAAAGACCAAATACTATATTTTTTTTTTCATTCAGTTTCTAGAGACTAATCTTTCTCTTCTTCAAGAATGGATCGAAAAAACTCATTAGTAATAAATATTTATAATAAGAAATATCACAACTACGTTAAGTTATATGAAAAAAATACTGAAATAATTTTTAACTGTTTGGCCAATATAACTTTTTTTTTTGTCACCATTTGGACCACAACAAACCGGCCCAATAGCCAATTTCTGCATAATAACATGCAATTTCTACACTATCGTAAGTACGGAGATTCGATCCTGGGTGAGGTGGTGTTACCTGCTTCATGTGGATTTATGAATTCTACTAGGCCAAAGCCACTTCCCACCAATATCACTTTTTAATACTATTTTTTCATATATATATGTATCACGAAACTATAAATTAAAATACGTTTTCGATAAAATAAAAATTGTATATACACATAGATTAATATATACATATGCATTTATAAATAATAATAACTTAATTTTCATGTTGTTTCAACTTTTTCCACCATTGGTTGTTTGAAAATTTATGGAAATTTTGAAGAAGAAAAAAAATTGTTAACTTTTGATTCATAATGGAAATTTAGTAGCTAAACTTCATTTAAAAGAAATTTGACATTCACATAATGTTTAGTTAAACTCCACATACGTCTTAATTATTTTGCTTTCAAAATTGATCACATAACTAATTTTTGTAATAGGAGATTTATAACTACAAAAGTCATTTCTCCTGATTTTTCCATGGTGCACTACATCTGATAATTATCATAGAATTTGACTAGTATAATATTATGATAGTGAAATTACGTCTTCTCATATTTGCACACATAAAACTGATATTTTGGCTAAATTGTTCGGATAATTTGGATTGTTTATGAATATTTTGGAGTTTTGCTTTCATTTCGGATCTTAATAAAAATGAAAAAATCGATTCAAACCCGAATGAATCTGAACCGAATCTTTAAATAACCCAAACGTTTTATATACTCCTGTCTCTAATCGAATTATCCAAAATCTGAACTATCCAAATCGAATCCGAACTGAATGTCTACCATTAGTGAGATGGCAATTAGTCAAATATAGATTAGTCGTTACTCGTTAGTTGACCACTAGGGACTTATCTAATTTGGAGTGCTTGTAAAAATTATAAACTGTATAAAATGAATCGTATTACAAAATACAAATCTTCTCAAAATTTTAATTATATTACAACTAATTAATAATCATATAACCAAATTAAATAGCAGTAACATGTTTTTTAATAAAAAATTAATAATAAAATTTGATTTGTTTTTTTTTTATCCCAAATGACTCCAGAATTCTCCCAAGAACGTTTTTGCCGCGTCAAGACTTGGGAAATACGTTGGCTCCATAAATATCTGACTCAGTGAGTCACAAGATTCTTGACTCGTCGTCGTCGTCGCGTTCGTCTCTGCACTTCCCATCATCGCCGCCACTAATTGTTTATAAGAGAAGAAGAAACTCTTCGCCGCCGTCTCTACTGCTTGCATTCCTTGAAGTAAATGAATCTTATCGCATTCTCTTTTTCCCGCGTATAATCTCATCGCCGCCTCTTGTAATCTCGGTCCTCCGGTTGGATCTACTTCAACCGCCAACACTTCCGGTACTTTTTGCCTGAGATCTTTCGACATCTTCATCATCTCTACTAATCCTTTAGATCTGAAACAGAACGCGTCGTTTTTCCCGCTTGATTTGATCTGTAACTGTTTCTTCAGTTTTAGAAAATCCTCTGGATCCATTAAAATATGAAGATCTTCAATCTCTGTTAAAAGCTTCCAGATCCTTTCGAGTAAGTAAACATCGTTTGAAGCTTTCTCGAATTTTCCTTCTTCGATGCTTAATCCGATTCGATTTAGGAGATTTCCAGAAACATAAATCCACGATTCCAAAATCTGATGAAGGATGTAGAGAGTTTGATTCTCTTGATTATCGATATGATCTGCGTATGGATTATCCTTAAGTCGATAAATCTCCTTCGGTCGGCAAATCGCATCATACCGGAGATTTAATTTCCCGGAGATATTTTGTTCACCGAGTCCAAGCGTATACTTACATTGACGCATCTCGTTATCAATCGTACACAAGATCTTCTTCCCAATAGCTTGAGATTTCGTCCATGTAGCAAGCTGTGGAAGTAAGCTAAACAAACTCCGTTCATCACCAACAGGTACAGATTCACTTTCTTCTTCATCCTCCTCTTCACAAATCGTTGCTAAAATCTGGATCTGACTCGTAACAAGTGAATCAAGTCGTCGATTCCATTCACGATGATTAACATACGGTCTAGTATCAGAACAAACATTCAAAATCAATCTGAATGTAATCTCCAAAGCTTGAAGAGATGGTTTAAGAATCGGTTCAGATTTCCATAAAGGAAAATCACGAGATGACCAGAGGATATTAAGCTCAGGAAGACGAAGGTAAAGCTCATAAGCAGAACAAGATGAAGGTGCTGAACAAGAAATTGGAGATGAAGAAATTTGAGATTTGAATTGTGAAGGGATAGTGATGTTAAGCTTTGTAGAAAGCTTTGATGAATTGTCTGATGAAATCATCTTCCTCTTCCAATCCATATCAACCATTTTTTTTTTGCTTTCTTTGTATAATCTTCTTTGTGTTTTTTTTTTTGTTTTGTTTTGTTTTGTTTTGAATTTGAGAGTTTGATGAAGATGAAGAGAGGAGGAGAGTATATATAATAAATAAAGAGAGAGAGAAGAAAATGCGTGTGGAATTACACCGACGCGAGTATTTTTTGAAAGTCAATGTTTATATGTAGAGACGCGGTCTCTTTTTTTTCTTCGATTATTTGATTTTTTTTATAATAAAAAAAATAATTAGTCGTGGGACTGTGGATTAATTTCTTTGGATAAGTTTTTTTTTTTTTTTTTGCTTTTTTTTCCCCTTTTTGAAGAATAATTTAGAGAAAAAATCTATCAAATATTCACAGTAAAATTAAAAACAAAAATAATGTCTTTTAATAAGAGGTGAGGATCGTGGTTCCAAGAAATTTTTATATAGACTAAAATGATGATTAATGTTTTTAAAATTTATATAAATTATGCATCTGAAATCTACATTTCTGTCATGAACGTTTTAAAATATTAATTTTTCATCTAAAAAAATCATAATCATAAAAATTTATATTATATTCCTTCTGTTCGATAACATAAGATTTTTTGGAGGATTATTTATGTTCCAAAATATATGATGTTTTCGTATTTTTATGCAGATTTTAAAACTGTTAAATAGTCAACATCGAATAATAAATTATTAATTTTTTATTGATAGATCAAGTGTTTTTTAATAAATATTTTAAATGAAAAAACAGAAAAAGTATAAGTTAATAGAGTTATGATTAAGGTTTTGAGATTATAAAAATAATTTTCATAAGCTATTTTAGTTTTGTAATATTTTATATATATATATATATGACATTTTTGAAACAATTTATAGTATTAGATTTTTGGAATAATGAAAAGTGTGATATTATTGGAAAACAAATGTGATATTCGTAATAAGAATGCGCATAAAGTTTAATTTCTATATTTATGATAAGATAATCATATTACTGCTAAGTAATCGCCTGATTAAAAGGAATTACCTTTATTGCCTCGTTTTGGTAAGAATATATTTTGAAGGAACAATTACACAGCTATACATGTACTGTATAGCTATAAGCCTATTAGATCCAATAAAGTTCATACTTCACCTTTTTTTTAAAGAACATAAAGGGAAAATTGTCTTTTTTGTATA
This sequence comes from Iberis pinnata, assembly GCA_900406425.1. Taxonomy (NCBI): domain Eukaryota; kingdom Viridiplantae; phylum Streptophyta; class Magnoliopsida; order Brassicales; family Brassicaceae; genus Iberis; species Iberis pinnata. Next base: position 51,010 of record OVBE01000239.1, read on the forward strand.
ATGAATTAATTCGAGACGTGAACATTAAGGCTTCGAATGGGAGATGCGGGGCGGGGCGGTTTTTGATAACTGCAGGACGGATTTAGTCAAAGTTACCATTCAACCAAAATTGGTATTTGCGGGGCGGATTTTGCCAAAAAAAAAGCGGGGCGGATTTGTACCCAAAAAACAAAAATTTTTTTGGTTACAAAAAAATAAAGCGAATTTGGTAAAATATTAGCTAAAATGGTGCGGTTCAAGTGCGGTTCAAGTGCGGATTTGGTTTGTTGCTTTTTGTGTAACACTCTAAAATATTTAAAGTATCTAGAATAAATTAATAATTATTATAGTATATATGTAATATTTTTAAGTTTTATGTAAATATCACTATTTACTTTTGTACTATTTAATTTTAGAAAAATATTTTATTTCAAAAATACGATAAATTTAAAATATATTTAGAACATTTAAATCCTAGAACCTTAAAACTAAATACTAATTGTTTCAAAATCAAACTCAAACTCAAAATTTTACTATTTAAAACCAATTCCGCACCGCAAGTAATGTTACCATTCAAAAACAATTCTGCACCGCTTATTTTTATGAACCGCACTTGTTCCGCTTTCTACAAAAACCGCACCGCCCCGCTAATTTTTTTTACCCGCACCGCTTGATTCGCTGTCACCATTCGGAGCCTAAGTACAACATATTGGAGTAAACTTGTACAGAATCTAATTATAAGCTCACAAGATAAGGCATATACTTGTGTATGTGAAAGTTTTAAAGCAAATATCTTGTGTAAGTGAGAGTTTTAAGACAAATATATATTAAGATTAATTATTGTCCAAAGTTGAATACTAAAAAGGAAAGTCGTTCACCAATTTTTGTGAGATACATATATGTGCACGGTGTATCTTAAATTTGTTTAATAAATTAATTTGACGGTTCGTTATGATTCAAAGATTAAAGTCACAAAAAAAATAGTTAACTAAAATATATTAAATTTGGTTTACCATTTTAAAATCTATAATGAATGTTCTTACAAAAATCCATAATTTATGATATTTATGATATATTTTTTTAACAAAATCAACAAAATTACCTTTATTTCAAAATAATATTTTTTAAAAATGCTCATTTATTTTTTTAAAACTGCTTTTTAATTTCAAAAAAATGTACTTTAGATGTTGATTTTCTAATCGGTGATTCACTTACTTATGCTCTGCACTCTGTAGCAGCTCATATAGAAGAGCGGAAAGTGCGATCGCCTCAGAGTCCCGACCCGTGTTCTAGTGATTTAAGGTTCCATTTTTTATAATTTTTTAAAAAATCAGGTATATAATTTTTGTATATATATATTTTACGGTTGAAATCTAATACATAAAATTTTAGTAGTGTTACTTAAATTTTTTGTATAAATCAAAAATTATGTTCTATTTATAGTTTCTAATATTTTTGAGCCGGCTCTGTTTGCACCGATCCTTAATCTATAAAACAACGTATATATATAAGAAAAGTAATAAATGAGAGTGGATAAACATATAGACGGTGGTGTGGTATGAAACTATGAATTGAAAAAGAATAAGAAAAAGAGGCACATGGAGATGGAGAGAGAAGTAGGAGGAATCTAAGATAGATAAATGTTTAAGCTTATCCAAAATGTGTGACAAAGGTTTGAGTTTGGTCTCATTTTCTTAAAAGTATTTGAATGCTGTCCTTTCCTTTGACGTTGGTTTTTCTCTTCTTTATTTCCAAATTTTTTTTTTCAATATTCCATCTAATTGATATTTTATTTTATTATTTTTTGCCATTTTAGATTTTTAGAGTATAACAAACCGAGCTGATAATTCGAATCATATTAAAAATAACTTCAAAATTAACTACACAAAAAAAAATTGAATAGTCTCTCTAACTCAATTCTCTTCTTTTTTTCTATATTGTCTGAAAAATCTTTCTTATCTAGTTGGGCGCCGATGGTCGGCTTTAGGCTGGTGTCAGCACCGGTGTTGCGCTTGCTCTTTTTTCTTTTTTTTTTCTTCTCGGCTTCTAGCTCCGTCGCTTTTGTCTTCTCGGCCCTCTTCACGAAATTTTCTCTCGTCATCGTTGCTTTTCTCCTTCGCTTTTGTCGATCCAGTCATGCATGTGTTTTGACGAATCCTTTGGCCTTCCATGTCGGTGATTTCTCTACCGGTCCGGCTATGGCGTTCCCAGCGGCGAATGGTCTATGTGATGTGATTTTTGATGGCTCGCAAACTGAATTTGGAATAATGAAGGATCAACACAATTCAAAAACTTTGGAGCTACCGAATGGAGCAATCACATGGAACAAAGCAAAGGAGCTAGCTAATATCATGGAGGATATGCTAAGGAAAACTCAAGGCAAGGAACAAGAAGTTGTATCAAGCTACATCAACATCACTCAAGCATTTGAAGAAGATCAAAGTATTCTTTAAGTAGTTAAGTGGTCTATCTAGTACTCTTTTTCCTATGCTTTGGTTTTGTCCCAATTGGGTTTTCTCAAGCATAGGTTTTAATGAGGCTAGTTGAAGACTCTAAATAATCTGGAGGGTTTGAGAAGCTTCTAAAAGAAGTCAAAGAAGCCAAAGAGTCACATTAAAAACAAGGCATGCATGGAGACTAGACTTTATTGCTTTTCTGTCATTTTCAATGAGGAGCCTTTGTCACCTCCTTCCTCTATATGTAGTGCACAAAATTAGCAAGGAAAACATCCATCTTTTTGTTGAGAAAACATTTTAGGATCAAGTTGTGTACTTTCTAAAGATTGGTGTGAAGCCAACAAAACCCATTTTGTTCTTTGAATAAATTCTGTCTACTTTTTGTGTGAATCAACTAAGTAGCAGCCCTCTATCTTTTCATTTTATTTTTCCATATATCACTTGATTATATCATCATCTTTGTTTCATTCATCCACCAGATTCCATTCACCAGTTTTCATCCAGAGATCACATCCACCATATTTCATTCACCAGTTCTCATCCAGCAAATCTCATCCACCAAATATCATCCACCAGTTATCATCCATCGAATCTCATCCACCATATTCCATCCACCAATTCTCATCCACCATCTATCATCCACTGAATTCCTATTGTGCATCATAACTCGTATCTTCTGCAACCTCTGATCATATCACTCCACAACCAGTAGCTCATCACGCCAAAGACATCAATCTCGGGCTAGGATCACATCACTCCGGCTTTTGGATCTTAATCTTTGTGCTTTGCATGTTAACCGCCTTGTGTAGATTTCGTTGTGATACATGTTGGGTTCGATGGATCTGGATATTCACGCTCGGGATTTGGCTTGATGGAGGGATGATCGTTGAAGTCGTCGATCAGTGTCATGAGCTTGCAAATAATAGACGACTCTGGAATTCCGACGTTGGACCCTGGCTTGCTGGAGGGGTGACTGCCGACTTCACTTTGATGTCAACACTGCTACTTTGGTTGATAGTTAGGGTTTCACTAGGCAATTCCCATTTTGGATCTATGGGCCTGGTAATGGGCCATATTTTGTTAGGTTGTAATATAGTTGGGCCATGTTTGTATAACTGTAGTTATATATCAATAAGTGTCAACTTTGTTGGGTTAAGTATAGACAAGAAATCTATTAGGGTGAACGGTATGCGTCGTTATCTTGTTGTGGTTGTAAACTGTCATAAAGGATTTAGGGTTATGTTATATCTAGGTTATGTTTGGAACCTAGTTTACGTCCTCCCGATATCAAAGTGGATCTTCGGACTATTATTGTCTGTCTTTGTTCACCTTGCTATGAGGTCATTTATCCGATTATGCGTTTTAAGTTCCCTGCGTGGAATTGTATCTAGTTTTTAATGGGTTGTTTGTTTTATAATTAATGTAATTAAGTTGACAAATTTTTTTTTAATTATATTAAAAAATATATTTGCATTAGGAATTGATATATATATTTAATACTATGATTTTATGAGGAGACAACACAAATAACGATCATTATATTTTTTTTTCATTTTCATCAATATTTTATTTGATAACAAAAAGAGTTAGAGTGCTGAAATTTGTAATTTTTTTCTATGGTGAGTGAAACCATCGAATAGTTCGTTTATCAAATTTTTTAGTAAATCTAAATCATAACACCATCTTCAACTGGTCAAGAAAAATGATTTAGCGATCTCACTCGGTGGAAATCGATTTCGGACCTGAACCACTATAACATTTCTTCAACCAAATGAAAACTACTAGATCACAGTTTCTTGATTATTTTTATTGGTTTTTTGACTAAGAAACTGTTGACTTATGCACATAATATTTCTAATACTTCTGCTTAATTTTTCATACACTAATAAACCTAAGTTGATTCAAATGATGAAAATAATCATGGATAAACGTTTACTTTAATCCAATAATCACAATCTATAATCACAATAAATTGTGTTGATTGCAATTTATGAGGCTAATCAAGTATAAATAATCAAGCAAATTTTTTTTTTAAATTGTGTGCATATATCAACAATTGATTAATTCAAAATATGTATCAAAAAGCCATCAAAATATTTAAAGAAACATTGTGGACTTGTATAATTGATGGCTGGAACAAATCTTCAACTCATAATTATACAAAAACATAAAATTTTGATTGAAAAAGACTAATAATATTTGACATTTGACCCAAACTTCTTAAGTGCATGTATACTCTCTCTTGTTTTGTGACCAAAAAACTTTAGTGGATGTTTCTTTTGTTTTATCGACAAATCAAAAGGATAGTGAATTTGATAATTAGTATCAATTAGAAGCTGTTGGAAACAAACCATGAATTTGATAATTAGTATCAATTAGAAGCTGTTGGAAACAAACCATTTCATGGTTTGTAAATTAGACAAGTGGATGGATATATTATAAACTATGATTTATAAATTATTTGAGTAAAAGAATCATAAATCTATAATCGTCCGCTTATTATTTGTTGTTACGTGTACAATTTTATTTGCCATTTATTTTAAATTCATTTCACACTTCATTTCTTTTCTAAACATCCTCACCAATCAATATTTATGGACATTCTCAAAAATGCCACAAAAAAATATATTTTTTAAGTATCTTATATTTTTAATTTATTCCAATTTTTATTTTTAAAATACCACAAATTTAAATTTGTTTTAAAACTTCAAATTTAAACTCTAAATCATACATACTTCAAAATTAAACATTAAATTCTAATTAGTAAAAACTCAAACTCAAAACTTAAACCGGAGTTTTTAGCTCTATTGGTAAAGAGTTCACAACTGTGAGTTTCACCACACGGGTTCGGATTTTGGCTACCGTCAATTAACATGAGATAAAATTCGGTGGCTCTCTTAGATATATTTAGCGACTGCGGACGCTTTGGGTCTAGTCGGAGTCTTTCGGGGCTCCAGATACCAAAATCGTAAAAAAAAACTCAAAACTTTAAATCATAAATTCTTAAAACTCAATTTTTATATTTATGATATTATTAGAAAAAATATGTTTATGGTATTTTATATAATAATTAGAAAGATGTGATATTTTTCTTTTTCTTTATTATACTTAACCATACCATTTTTCTAATTACAAAAAAAAAAAACGTTTTTGCCAGGTGGCTAGAAATTTGGTTAGTAATCAATTTCAATATTTGGGTTCTTCTATTTGGTAGTTTCATGTGTTGGCCATCGATCTCCAAATTTAGCTTTGAAGTAAAGATGTAATCTCTACCCTAATCCATTAATTAGTTCAGCTAACTCAATTAATCTTTCACATGTGACTAATCATATTATATTATGCTATTATTTTTTTATGACTCTGGTATCCGGAGCCCCAAAAGATTCTGATTAAATCTAAAGCATTCGTAGTCGTCAAAGATATCCAGAAAAACTATCAAAATTGACCCCATGTTAATTAACGGTGGACAAAATTCGAATTAATATGGCAAAACTTACAGTCATGAACTCTTTACCATCAGAACTAGAAGCCCCGATTATTACTCCGCTATTTTGCTTTTATCATATATACTTATGTTAATATCTTAAAATTATATACTTACTCTATTGTCCAAATTTATTTTCCAACTTTAGTTTTATATAGTCATAGAATTGGTAAAATGTGTTACTAATGATCAATTTTTGTTATATATGAATCCACAAGATTCAATTTATAATCAATTACGTAAAATCAAAAAATAAATAAATTAATTACTTGACTAAAGACCATTTTTTCATTAGCTATAAACAAAAATATTTAGAATTCATGTTTGTTTTTGGTCAAAATTTAGCATATATAGTATGTTATAAAATACGCTTTACTTAACTAAAATATATTATCTATTTATGTCGTTCATAATTTTAAATACACCAGTCATTATTTTATAAATAATAATTCAAAACATATGAAAAGTATGCGAATGAGTTCGTAAATTGTCTGCTTATTATATCATTCCTATGATGCGTCCTTATTTCTTAACGTTGAATTCAAATATAACTTTTTATAAGTCATCGAAAAAAATAAAATTATTGCAATATTTCGATATATAATAAAATATCTCATCCACATATTTGGTTAGTGATAGATAAAGATTGCACAGTTTTATTCCATTTTAGATATCAATTATAAATTATTTTTTTTGGTGTAAGCCATCAATATGATATGATCATTTGAAACAAGTAACCACCAGTCCAAACAAAAATATAGTAATACATATAACAATATATATATATATATATATTTATAACCCCGGTATCCGGAGTTTCGAAAAACTCCGATTAGGTCCAAAGCGCCCGCAATCGCCAAAGGTGTCCAATAGGGCCGCCGAATTCACCCCATGTTAATTGACGGTGGCCAGGAGTCGAACTCATGTAGCGAAACTCACAGATGTGAGCCATTTACCACCAGAACTAGAAGCCCCGATTATGACAATTTATATATTGTCAAATATTGTATCTTTCTCCAAATTTGATATGTTTAACTTACACATATAGTGTTTAATTACGTGCAATTAACTGAATGACAAATTATTTGTAAAAAAGTATTAGGATTTGGTTATAATCCATCCATCTTCTTTTTTTATTCCATCTAATGGTTTTTAAGAGTCGATTACAATCGGTCAGAGCCGATTAAACAAAAGAAGTAACAACAAAATAAACTAGGAACTAAAAACGCTAAAATCGGTAGAAAATAAATATATCTTCAGAGATTTTTACCAAAAAAGGCAATTCTAATTAGATGAAAACTATAAGTCTTGCTAAAGTTTTACACCCTTACTCAAAGAATTTGAACTAAGTAAACTGACCATCCGACCCAAAAAAACATCTTTGATAACCGAGGATCGCTAGACGAGTTGAGAGAAGGCTAAAAACTCTGAACGCCTAAGTAGTATTTTTTTGTTTAATTATAAATTGTGATCTATAACACATATGTTATATATTTTTTTGTCAACTAGAACTTTATATATATATATATATATATATA
>OVBE01000240.1:381-55228 GCA_900406425.1 Iberis pinnata
ACTAGAAAAGTTCTATAAATGCAACATATTCACATCTAAATGATCCTAAAATAAGAGTAAATGACTTCTAAAAACTGCTAAAATTCAGAGACATCACTTCAACCCACTTAGAAACATAATCAACAACCACTAGAATATAAAGGTTATTATGAGAAACAGGGAAAGGACCCATAAAGTCGATTCCCCCACACATCAAAAACCTCTACTTCAAGAATGGAATTTTGTGGCATCTCATTTCGTTTTGAAATGTTCCCTTGTCTTTGGCAAGAATCGTAGTGAGATATGAAGTTGTGAGCATCTCTGAACATAGTGGGCCACCAGAAACCTGGTTGGAGTACCTTAGAAACTGTTTTGAATGTAGTAAAGTGACCAGCATAATCTGAACCATGAAAATGGTACAGAACATTATGAATCTCTTCCTCAGGCTGACATCTTTGGAACATACCATCTTTGAAAAGTTTGTAAAGATATGGTTTATCCCAATAATAATGTCTGACATCCTTCAAGAACTTCTTCTTTTGGTAACCTGAAAAGTTATGTGGTTCGACATCAGCAGCTAAATAGTTTGCAAAATCACGAAACCAAGGGGTAATCAAATTGTTCCTTTGGGTTCTAGAGATAGAATAGTTCTCATCCTCTACGGTGCTGATAGCACAAATGCGTTCTTCTGGAAAAGTGTCATCGATGGGAACATCCTCTTCAACTGTGAGTCGGGATAGGTGATTTGCAACTCCATTTTCAATATCTCGCTTGTTTTTTATCTCTAAATCAAATTCCTGCAAAAGTAAAATCCAACGTAGTAATCTGAGTTTAGCATCCTTTTTAAAAAGGAGATAGCTTAATGCTGCATGATCGGTGTGGACTAATACTTTGGATCCCACTAAGTAAGATCTGAACTTCTCAAAAGCGAAGACAATTGCTAGATCTAGAGTCCTGGAGGCAATGTAAATAATATGGAGCTTCTTTTCTTTCCGCTGTCCAAGAACAGCTCCAACAAGGAAATCGCTTGCATCGCACATCACTTCAAAAGGTAATTCCCAATCTGTTGGTTGCACAATTGGAGCACTTACCAAAGCTTCTTTGATCGCTAGAAAGGCATATTGGCAATCATCGTCCCATTCGAACTTGACATCCTTGCATAACAACTTTGTAAGAGGTCTAAGAATCTTTGAAATGTCCTGAATGAACCTCATGTAGAAACCTACATGACCTAAGAAGCTGCGAACGTCCTTGACGCATTTGGGTGCCTGCAAGTTAGTCATTACCACAATCTTGGCTTTATCCACTTCGATCCCTTTCTCAGAAATTTTGTGTCCTAACACGATTCCACTAGTCACCATGAAATGTCACTTTTCCTAGTTCAGCACTAGATGTTTCTCTTCACATCTCTGAAGAACCCTGCACAAGTTAACAAGACAAACATCAAAGGAAGACCCATATACAAAAAATCATCCATGATGTCTTCAGTAAGGTTAGTAAAAATAGACATCATGCATTGCTTAAAGGTAGTTGGGGCATTACACAATCCAAAAGCCATCATGCGATAAGCATAAATCCCAAAAGGACATGTGAATGTCGTCTTCTCCTGATTATATGGGTGAATCAGAATCTGAAAAAAAACCTAAATAACCATCTAAGAAACAGTAATAAGGGTGATTAGCCGATCTCTCAAGCATCTGATCAATAAAAGGTAAAGGAAAATGATCTTAGAGTTGTAGCGTTCAATTTCCTATAATCAATACACATCCTATGGTATGTAATAGTCCTAGTCGGAATTAGCTCATTATTCTCATTCTTAATTAACAATTGTTATCCCCCCTTTCTTAGGTACTGCATGCACGAGACTAACCCAGTTACTATCAGAAATAGGATAAATAATACCTGCAACTAGAAGTTTCATTATCTCTTTCTTAACAACATCTTTCAGGTTCGGATTCAACCGTCTCTGATATTCTATAGAAGTCTTAGATTCATCTTCAAGATGTATCCTATGCATGCACAAGTCTGGTGAAATTCCTGTAATATCATCTAAGGTGTAACCTAGAGCTCTATGATACTTTCTTAGATTAGAAAGAAGTAAGGCGGTCTCTACGTTATTTAGATCGGCATTCACTATCACATGGTATATAGAATTAGAACCTACAAACGTGTACCTTAATCCTTCTAGAAGAGGTTTGAGTTCCAGATTTGGAGCTTTCAGCTTGCTCAATGGATCATTAAGTAGTGCAGAGAACGGTTTAGTTAGAGACTTAGTAGTTCTCTCTCCTAATTCCACATAGTCGGTCATCTCAATCCTCCTACAAGAATCTAACATCCTGGTGTAACTTGAGACATTATCACTAAGGGAAAAAGACTCATTAGTAGTGTTAGTCAATGCACTCTCTAGAGGATCATCAAACAAAAAGTTGTCAGAAACTCCCTCGACAACCTCCGCAATGGTATCTACCCAAAAAAACTTGGCATATAAGGATGGTTTCTTCAAAACCTCTTGTGGATTGAACTTCATTACCATATCACCGAAATGAAGATCGATCTTACCTTTCTTCACATCAATGATAGCTCCAGCAGTTACTAAAAAGGGTCTTCCCAATATAAGTGGGTTCTTTGGTTCTTCTCCAAGTTCTAAAATCACAAAGTTGGTTGGCACAAAAGCTGTCCCAATCTTCACAGGTGGATTCTCAAGAACTTCAACAGGATACTTCACCAAACGATCATCTAAGATGAGTGAGATCCTAGTACCTTTGATGTCCATTATACCTAACCTTTTTATCACAGATAGAAGCATAAGGTTCACACTAGATTCCAAATCACAGAGAGATCTAGCAAATGTGATATCACTAATCTATACTGATAGAACAAAACTTCATGGATCTCCAAGTTTCTTAGGCATGCGGTTCTGTAGGATTGAACTACACTCTTCTGTGATCATCATTGCTCCCTCTTCCAAGGTGATCTTACTTGTGATCATGCTTTTTACATATTTCCTTAAAGAAGGAACTATTTGACAAGCATCAAAGAATGATAGTCTTACAGTCAATTCCTTGATCATCTCCTTGCACTTTGCATCCTTTAGATCTTTTCTAGAATTCTTAGGTTTAATTGGATATGGAACCTTTGGTTTGTAAAGTCGAATTAGAACTTTAGAGTTCTGGGAGTTGGGATCGATCAATCCCTTAGTGGATCGATCGATCTCTGTTTTCTTCGATTTCTGGATTGATAGATCGATCGATCCCTCGTGGATTGATCGATCTAATTCTCTGGAGCTTCCTGTTTGAATGGATCGATCGATCCCTGATCATGGATCGATCGATCTGATTCGTCTGGAGTTTTTTGTGAAATTGGATCGATCAATCCCTTAGTGGATTGATCGATCTCCGCCTCTGCATCATTTCCGGGCATTTTGAAATCTGCATTTTCTGCAAATTTATCAATTTCTTCTACCAAAACTTCACCAGTATGCTCTTTTCTTGTATTTCCTACTAAGTATTTTCCACTCCTTAGTGTGACAGCATTCACAAACTCTTTCTTGGAGTTTGAATCTGATATCTTATAAAGAAAAATAGTTGGTCTTTTGACAGCTTCAGTAGTTTGAGCAACTTGAGTATCCAAATGCTTAACATGAGTAGTCGATGCTTCGAATTTTCTATTCAAATCATTGTAAATACCGTCCATCTTGACATTTAGGTTCCTTTCAGTTTTTTTCTGACCTTCCAATATCTTTTGGAGCATGGATTTCGTACCGTCTTTTTGTTGAACTTGTGGTGGAGGTTCTTGTTCATAAACTGGTTGAATTTGCTGTTGAAAGCTACCTGAATTGTAATTCTGAACAAAGCCCTTATTCCGGTTTCCTTGAAAACCAGTTCCTCCAGGATTCCTATCACTCCATGACATATTTCCCTTTCTTAAATCTTGATTGTATCCTTGGTTATACACTTTATGACCTTGGCTATTGATGTAGCTCACTTTTTCTTCTAAAGTTTCAGGTCCTTGGAAAGCAAAGCAATCTGCCTCTATTTCTCTTCATTTTCAGCAAAACTGACTTGTCTTTGATTCTGGTTCTTAAGAAACTTAGTAAGAAGCTCCTTTACTTCAGCTAATTAAGAGGATTCTGATCCAAGTGATCTTCCTCTTCTATCATAATCTAGACAATGGTTGCTGTTACTTGCAGCTACATTGTCTATTAGCTGATATGCTTCATGAACTGGCTTAGTCATAAAATCTCCATTACTAGTTGTATCTAAAGAAAGTCAGTACTGAGGTTCGATACCTCTGTAAAACGTGTTGAGGAGATTTAGCTCTGAAAACCCATGATGAGGACATTCCCTAAGGTATTCTCTGAATCGATCCCATGCCTCAAAGAAGGACTCCATAGGACCTTGCTGAAATTGTGATATCTTTCTTCGAAGATTGTTGGTCCTAGTGGTAGTGTAGAAGTATCCTAAGAACTTAGATTTACAATCATCCCAAGTTTTGATAGAATTAGCATGCAGAGATTTCAACCATCTGAGAGCCTTGTCAGCCAGTGAGTGATTGAAGAGCTTACAATACATAAAGTCTCTAAAGACTCCATCAATCTGAACAGTAGAGCATATGTCTTCAAAACTATCGAGATGATCCATGGGGTGCTCAGTAGTGAAACCATGGAATTAATTATGGCGAATCAACTGAACGACCTGGTATGGGAAATTATAGTCCTGGCGTTGAGGTGGATGAAGGTGAAGTGAATTCCTATTAGCAAGGAAGGCTTCGGGTTTGTTGAAATCTCCAACTAGAGCCATGTGTTGATAAGGTGGATGATTGAAAACCTATTTTGGTGGGTTGATCACAAGAACTTGATTAGGTCCCATCTGATTACCATTACCACCTATTTGTTGTCCCTGTGGCACTTGATTGCCTTCAGGTACTCCTTCTATCAGGTTGATAACAACATTTTGTTCTTCTGGAAGAGGAGGTGGGTAATTGTTCAACCATACTTCTTCAACCAGGATCCGACGAACTTGAAGAGGTGGATCGTTCGGATATTCCGAAAATACCGGATTAGAAATAAAGTTATCCCCCACTGCGTTGGAAGATTGTGCATTTCTCCTTGATTTCTGAATTGAGCGCTATAAATCCAGGAGATCTTTGTTACTGAGGCTGAGTAATTCCTTGGATTTGGTATATCTTCGGGTCATTCACCTGTAATAAGAAATCACGAATAAAGAAATGCGATGAGTACTGTAAAAATAAAAATTCCTAGACTAAGCTCTAAAGAAAACTTAAGACGCATTATTGGTCCCCGACAACGGCACCAAAAACTTGATACACTCAGGTTTTAACCCAAATATATTCCTGCAAGTGCACATAAGACGTAGTAGTATACTAGGGATCGAATCCACAAAGACCAAGAATGTACGACTCTCAGTTAAAAATCAAATCAAGCTAGGAAAATATTTAAAATGATGATTATGTTTTTAGAAATAGAAATAATGATATAGTAAGGACGATTGTAAATCAATTAACTAAAACGCTAGGAAATAGGGAAATCCACAGGTAATCAGGTTAAAGGTCAAGGTTGCCATGCAAGATTTTCTTTGAAAATACTTCCCAACTTGAAAGACAAAGATAGACTAATCCTCTCCCGAGGTATTAGATCCTTATGTTTAAATCACTAAAGACAAACTCCCGCCGTATTTAGATGATTTAAACATGCAATTCAATTCAGATTCAATATGTTCATAAGCCCCTAAGACAATACTCCCGCAAGTAAATGCACTTACTCATCTAAATTAGATCAGACTTCTAAACCAAATCCCTTTGAGTTTATAATTCTAAGATCAATGAACTAGATAGCTACTCTAATTCATGCAATAGGGACAAATCTAGTATGAGAACCTAACAATTTCTATCAAACCTTAACATTCAACATGGTTTCCCTGGGAGAAACCTTTAAACCTAACAATTAAACTACTTAGACATGATAACAAAGACAGAAATCATAGAAAGAGTAAACATTGCAGCAATTAAAAACCAAATTGTATGAATCAAAATCAAAGTTCAGAAATCTCTTGAATACTGAAAAATCCCTTCTCTCTGCAAAGTTCTCTAAACTAAAAGTGTCGTGTTTTAAAATAAAACCAAGAGGCTTTTATAGTTTCTAAACTAAAAAAAATAAAACCCAATAAGGAAAACTAATAATAAGTCTTGAGGATGAATGTGTCTTTTTTCTTGAAAACTCTCTTCTTAGTGTAAAGGGATAGATAGATCCTTGCTTTAAAAGGGATCGATCGATCTAGTGTAGATCGATCGATCAAAAATTATGTTGGTTCTCCAGGAGCTTGGATCGATCGATCCATGATGGGATCGATCGATCTCCTTAGTGAAAATGCAGGATTGAACATGCTCAAGCATGGATCGATCCTTCTGCTCCAATTTGGTCCATTTGCACCTGAATTCTTCTAAAAATCATCATTTTCGCTCCAGAACATCCCAAACACCTAGAATCCTGAAAACATGCTAAAAGCACAAGAAAAACACTGGATGAACGCCAAATAATAGGTATAAATACCCACTATAAAGTGTTAAAACCAAGTGATATCAATACAGTTAACTTCCGACAATCAGCTTTTCGACTTCTTGAGCGCTGCCTTTGAGCCATTGATAGTCTCTGTAGTGATTTATTGTAGTCTGGTTCCCCTAATATTTCTCATATGTCCAAAATTAGTTGGTCAAAAGTTTGTCGGCAGAAGAATGCAAGTGGTGTAGATCTTTCCAAGCTTGAGGACACCGCTTTCGTTTTCACGCTCACGCTTATCTGGTGTTTACTGTCGGGGCATCCTTCCTTATGGGATGACTGGACAAGTAACTCTCTTATTTGTGGTTCAATGTTCTGGGACATTATTAACTCCTCACGTGGATCTTGAGTTTTCACATAAGCTACTCAAAGTTCATTACACCGCTTCACAATTCCTCTGTTTTAGTATTGGTGATAGTATCATTACAGGAGACTCTGGCATTCGAGAGCTAGGTGAACCACGCCTCGCCCAGGTCGCTGACGCCACCACTATCCACATTTGGAGAATTCGACGCTCACGTGTCTCGGATCTTTGCAATCTCTTCGATCGCTTGTGCTAGCTCCCCTTACCCTACTCCCAAGCAAGTTTGGATACTCCATTATGGAAGCATAGACACGAATTATACAAGACATGTTTCTCCTCACAACACACTTGGCAGCAGATAAGATAAATTTGGGCCTCTACTATTTGTTTCACACAATTTGTTCTCGTTACGCTTTTATTTCATGGCTTGCTGTTCTTGACAGGTTACAGAAAAGTCATCAGATGCAGCGCTGGGGATCACTACATGCTTGTACTTTCTGCGACGAGCCTGATGAGACGCATCATCATCTTTTCTTCGCTTGTCCATACACATTTACGGTATGGTAAGATCTCACCACCAACCTTCTCCGGCATTATGTGACTCCGGAATGGAAATGCACTATCACATCTATTTGTCATCGCTCACATTCTCCACTAGACGTTGTTCTTCTAAAAGCTATGTCTCCAAGCTTGTATTTATCACATCTGGCAGGAACGCAATAGTCGGCGACATGCCCGACATTATAATAGTGCCTCTATCCTTCGACATTGTATTACATGTTGCATCAAATACAAGCTCACTAGTCTTTACTACGGCTCAGCCACACCCCCTACATGCCCTCTCTACCCGTTGGTAATCTTTGCATGACGAACTTTCACCACCATTGTTTTTCTTTTACTTTATTCATGTTTTCTTGCCATGTATCGTGTTCAAAGGTGTGTACTCTTTTTTCTGATACTAGTATTTTTCCACTAGATTTTCTAGAATCAGATTTTAATGAGGCACCTTTGAACACATTGCACTTCAATTTGACTCTATAGATCTGCTCAGTTATTCCCAGACATAACAAACATTCTTTTGTACATATCACACTACTCTGGTTCTTTTCGGTTAATAAATTTAACATTTCATATAAAAAACTATATGTTGTAAGATAATTTATTTAACTATATTTTCTAAATTTATATATATTTACTAATAATATTCAATAATAATAAATTTTATTTTAATAATATAATAATAGAAAATTTTTATTGTGATATTTGGTGTTGTCATTAGAGATGATAAAAGTTTTAGTGTTAAAAAAACTACACTAAAATAGTGTTCCAACAATAAAATAGAGTTTTGAGTTGAAGATTAAAACTTAGAAAACCGTAGATTAAAAATTCCTTTAAAAATTGCGAGACTACCATGTAATACTCAAACGTCTCTTCAAAATACCAAATTAAATATAAATTAATCAAAAAACGAAAATACAATAAGATGTGATTGTTCTTCTTTATTTCTTCTTGTTTATTTCTTTGATTGTCTTGACTAGATCATGATTAAACACAATCTTATGATGAAGATTTGTGTTTACCTCATATCTAGTTAGTAGTCTATTTTTTTTAAAGCATGATCTATGATGCTTAGGGCTTAGATTCTTCATGTCCTTACTCATTTAATGTTATTAATGCTAAGTTAGACTTAATCAATCAACCTTAAGATCTAGACATTTCATGCTCGGAATGTGTTTGTATAAATATTTGAATGGGTTATTTGAGTGCTAAATGAATCTTAGCCAATGAGAATTATGTTAGGAAGTTTAGTGACTTAATGAATTTGATAATAGTGTCCTTTCTTTTATATAATTAGCCAATGAGAATTGTGTTTATTGTATGATTTAGAAAGAAATTAGTATCATAAGAGTAGATTAGTCTAAATTAAAAAAATTTAGGTCTAAGAATTATCACTAATTGATTGTATTAGCATTATGAATCTACACTTCATCATCTAGGTCAGTAACATTGACCTATTTGCTTAGCTTTTCATCAATCTTCTACATCTAAATTTTTGTTGACTTTTTCATGATCATTGTTGCTTTTTTGTTGTTGATTTTTCGTTTATGCATGATTCTATCTTTGATTACTAAACTAACCATCTTATTAGCTTAGATTAGGTGAATTATCATAAGTCTTAGTTAGTGAGTTAATTGTCTTCAATGGATTAACACCTCATTACAATGACATAGTTAAAAACAACCAAATTATTTGATATAGGCATAATAACTTTATATCAAAATGAAAGACATGGACGCTGGAGAAAAAATCAATGGTGGAGTGGCGAAGCGGAGAGACCAGATGAACAAGAAAAAAAACCTAAAAAAAAGAAGATTTATTTACACGCATGGCGCCATAAAGGGGACGTCCGCGGCGACAGAAAGGTGATGCTTGCACTGCACTGGCAGAAAGTCATAATCAGTGGTGACGAAAAAGCATAGAAGAAGAGAAAACTAAATATAAAGAGAAATTGAAGAATTTTTTAGAAAGAGAGCCACAAAATAAAGTAACTACTGTTCTCTTCTAGGCCCGAAAATTGAGGATGGCTAATTTGTGATTTCCGACGTCGGTGACGGCGGTGAAAGTTGTCGGCGACGGTGGCGAAAGTCATCGACGACGGCAGCGAAAGTAGTCGTCGACGGCGGCGAAAGTAGTCGTCGGCGACGGCGGCGAAAGTAGTCGTCGACGGCGGCGAAAGTAGTCGTCGGCGACGGCGGCGACGGCGGCGAAAGTAGTCGTCGTCCCGCCTTCCTCTTCTCTTTTCGTTTTTTGCTTATGTTCATGCTTTGGGTTATCTTCTAGCTCGCCGTATTGTCTAGTTCTTGGGCGAGTGACGGAGCCGGTTCAATTCGGAGGACTGGTGGTGAATCATGGTATCCCCTTCAAGTCCGCCGTGGCAGGAACCCAATTACGTCACTGCTTTATTTCCCTGGGTCGCCTCCCGGAGAGCTCTTCTTTCTCTGTTCTTTGTGCGAATCGAAGGCCATCCAGATCTAGGTATTCCCTGCTCTTTTTGCGATGGACAAAGGGATTTCAATTGACAGAAGATGTACTTTTCCACCTTTGGTTTATTTCGGAGGAGTTTAAAGCATTTCTAGTTCGAGGTTCTTCATCCTTTACCGGTGACCAAGTTTCAAAGAATTTCAATCCAGCTGCCGGTAAGATCTTATGTTATATCAACCCTATAAAGCTTAAATGGATATGTCTATCAATCTCTAAGCTCAATCGCACTCAGTCTACTAGAGGTTTGCGGTATCATGCCTTCTATAGTTATGATTTTATTGAGATCGAGATTGTTAGTACTAGATTCTTATGGATTTTCTTAGTGAATGGATGTGATGGTTCCTTATGGTTCTGTGAGCATGCTTTTGAGAACCCTATTTCTTTACTCGTCAATGCTACAAATCTTAGCATTGTGATAGCCGGGTTATAAGCGTGGTGGTTGTCCAATCATTGGAATCCATTGCTTGTCCTGTAGATAACTCCTCCTTAGGGTTATTTATTCAAATTTCCTCTTGCAAGGACCAAGAGAGATTAGTTCTATTATCATTCTTTTCTCTTTTATACCTCTCAAGGAGAGTGACCTTCTCGTTAATGAAGAGAATCCCCCTACCACACTCCTTTTCAAGGAGAAGTTTATTTTCTCGGCTTTCTAAGCCGAATAATTTGGTAGATATCCAAACTGTTTTGCTATCTTATGTAAATGTTTATTCAAAACCGGAAGATGCATCGAAGTTCATCAAGTTGATCAAGTTGAAGTTCGTGGTTGTGGATAGATTGCAAAAGTTACCTTTTAAGGTGTCTTCCCCTTGTTTAGCTAAGAAAGCGGGTTCAACCTCTAAGTCTTCCACGAATACTAAGTTGCATAGCTTCTTTGAAGTTGTCGCTATCGGTTCATCAAGCACCGTCAAGCTTGTGTATCTATCTTTACTATGTTTTATGGTTGTTTTGGCCCTTGAGCCTTTAGCTCGGTTTTTGTCCGAAGCGGTTTATTCCTATGTAAACTTTCAATTTTGGAATGAAACATTGGTGCACAAAAAAAGTAACTACTATTATGCATCCATCAAGCTCTCTCTACGCCTCGTGTACGAACGTCGTGTACAACTTCTGATTCCAGCAATCTCCAGCGAAGCTCCGACTTGATCTAGAACCCTCGAAGCCTCCTCTTTCACCCCCAAACCTCATCTCCTCATTTTTTCGAAAGTCCAGCCCAAGATCTAAAGTTGTTCTCTAAGCCATGTCTTCTTTCTTTTCCACATAAGAAGTTGCAAAGCTCGCCTTCAATGAGTCATTTCTTCTTCTTCACGATGGAACGTCTCTGTCTCAGCAAAGAGAGATAATGGGGGCCAAAGAAAGGAATCTCTGGGTGGAAGACGACTCTCTCTCTCTCTCTCTTTATCCTAGCTTCGATTTATGCTTCTATAGCTTCGACGACAGCATCTCCATCGTAAACCTCACTGTCTTAGAAAGCTTCAACGTTTCTTTTCTTTATGAAGATTTCCTTTCAAGAGATTAAGGTTGGAAAATCTCCTTCTAGCTTTTTCTAAGACCTCTTTTTCACACAAGCATCAAAACGCTCCCCCCTGCTTCACCACGTTCGTGTCTGGTTTTGGGTGCTTTTTCTAGTATGCTACTAAGTTAAACTCTTAAAGCTACGCCAAAACCAAGTCGATGCTCTCTCTATCATCACCAGCAAATCTGGTTTTTGAGTGTTTCCTCTAGTTTGTGTGTCTTCTTTAGACTTGTGTTACGTACTTGATTATGTACTAATTGATTTTGTGTTTTGCATACTCTGATCTAACCTTGTGCTAAAAAAAGTTAGAACCTTAAGAAACATGAGTCAACAATCTAGCTTAATCCACAAAGATGGATCTTCTTTCTCTAAAAGAAAAGAACGAAATATTCAACGCTCTCTTTAGCTTCTGCTATGTTTACAATACTACATACAATCTTATTATACCTCTTTCTAGATTCGTACTAAGTAAGACTATTTCGATCATGGAAAATGAGCTAGCAATCAAGTCTTTTGTCGGCTATCTGGGGACGCCAATCCCAGAGTATATCTAAAAAAACCGTGTCCTAGAAACCACCCAGTAAAAATATGAACACCATCTCATGGAATTGTCAAGGGACGAGAGCCTACATGACAAAGCAGCACCTCCGCTAGTTTCATCGTTTTTCGCACCTTCTTTTCTTTTTTTCGTGAAACAAAAAAAAAACAATCACTCTTTTATGCAAGACTTTCAAGTTTTTTTTTGTTATAATAAAGTGTTCACTGTGGAACCCAAGGATATAAGCGGTGGACTTGCTCTATTTTGTTTTGATTCTTATGATGTTAAAATCCTCTATTTTTACAAGAGAATGATTGATATTTATAATTTAATAGAAGGACAAAAATTTTACATGACTTTCATTTATGGAGAACATGTCCTTGATTTCCGAGAATATGTATGAGAACGATTGACTCATATGAGTACCACTAGGAAAGGCTCATGGTTTATGTTGGGTGACTTCAATGAGATAACGGCAACCACGACAAGAAATGAGGAAGGAAAAGACCGGAATCTGCATTTCTAACCTTTAAAAATATGTTAGCGGATTGCGGGATGATTAATTTCCCTTGTAAAGGAAACTTGATGTCATGGTTGGGCTACCGTAGGTCCGGAAAGGTACAATGCTGCCTGGATAGGGTAGTAGGCAACGAAGATTGGCATCAAAAATTTTCCCACACTAATGTGGAGTATCTTAGATTATGGGGCTCAAAACATCGTCATGTTCTTTCTCGAATTCAGCTCGAACTACAAAACTCCAGCGAAGCTTCAAATTTGATAGGCGATGGCTTCTGAAGGATGGCCTAAAGGAATCCATTGAGAACGGTTGGGGTCATATGCATTATGATTCTTCACGTACCCTCCACGTCAAATTAGGAGATATTAGACGTATGATATCTCAATGGAAATGGCTTAATCCATATAATACGGAAAAAATATAGAGATTATAAATGAACAACTGGAGAAATCCTAGACGAATAAGAATAGCACAAGTGAAGAAATTCTTAATCTAAAATGGAATCTATGTACAGTGTTGGGGTCAAAAACAGTACACTCGGAATCAACATCCGAGAAATACAAAACGATTTAAGCATTCCCGATCAACGGGAAAAAATTAACCAAAATCACAATACTTCTGAAAGACCATAAGAACTTATGCTTCGGATAAACCAGATAACAATCGGCAAATAGCTAAGCGATTATCTCTTCAAAATTTTGTCCTTAGTCTAGAAGATTTTGTCCCACCGGGTTTTTCTATCACTAAGGTTTCAGCGAGGGAAGATATTTCGTCTATGTCCGATAACAATATCCAAGCATGCGTGCTCGAAACCGATGTCTGGGAAATACAAAAAACCTCGACGGACACATATCAAGACAATAACAAGTAAAGTGAAGCTTTCAGACAAACGTTCTAGTTCCGAATAATGTTAACGAATAAAACGAGAACCTATGAGCTGAACGACCAACGCTCAACTATGCAAGTTCAGCTCGCCAACTAGCGAGCTGAAGTACACAAAGTTCAGATCTCCAGTTGGTGAGTTGATCATCTCACGAACTTCTCGTCTCTCGTTTCGTATCATTTTGTGTCTTCGTTGGAGTTCTGCAATAAAAATCATAAAACTCGCGTAGGTCCCGAAGTAATCGTATAAAGGGTTCTGGTT
The DNA here is from genome assembly GCA_900406425.1 of Iberis pinnata. Lineage (NCBI taxonomy): Eukaryota > Viridiplantae > Streptophyta > Magnoliopsida > Brassicales > Brassicaceae > Iberis > Iberis pinnata. The sequence continues at coordinate 13,990 of OVBE01000240.1, forward strand.
ATCCCGAACACCGAGATCATCTTAGCTATACGATTATTTCCCACGACTTATGAAAAAATCGCGAAATCTTCTCATATGGAATTAATCGTATAAAACGATAATGGTTTACCGAAAAGCCAAAGATTGTCTTAACAATACATTCTTCAGAACGGTCATAAAGACGCGCTCGTATTTATCGATCGTATAAAACAATAAACGACTAACTTAAACGTTGATGTTATCTCACTCATATGATCAGTATAATCTTTCTGCAAAGTCTCGATCGTATCGTTGTGAAAGCTCGGTTCTCCGATAAGAACCGTAAAAATCACCTAAACCACTTATGACTCTAGGCGAGAATCGAGCCCATGCACAATGGCAGTTGAAGATTGTCCCACAAGTCAAGAAGAAATGGAAAAAATCCAAAAAAAAAGAAGATTTTCGCAGAAGAACAAACCGGAAAGGAAAGATTTCCATGGAGGAATGGAAGGAGAAAAAGGAAGATGTATCAACCCTGAACCCTATATAAGAGAGATGAATAGGAAGGGTTCATTCCCAAGCGAGCCCACAGTTGCAACATCTCCCCACCAGCCTTGCAGCCGTGGGCTCTATATGATATTCCAACAAATTCGGGCTCGTTCCCGAGCGAGTCGCTTTTTGAGAACTTTGGATTACCTCCTCCTACGAGAAAAGACTGAAGAAGTACTAGGGAACATCTTAGCACGCTTCCCATGGATCATATGGTTTATTTGAAAAGCTAGGAACGAGATGGGTTTTTAATGCGAAGGTGATTTACCCTCTCGACATGATTCAACATGCAACTAACGAAGATGAGGAATGGAGGGTTACACTAATTATTCTTGAACATGGAAACAATCAAGGAAATGACTAAGAGCTACCTACACAGAACCATGAATATACCTTGAGTTTTTCACCATACCTGAGATGTCAAGTGGATGCCTCTTCGGTGAAAATTCAGATTATGTGGGTGGGGGTTGCGTCTTTGATTTCAGACCAGGGCACCGAACCTATGGTTCTTTTAAGATAAACCAATCTTATCCCCCCCCCCTTTCATGCAAAGTTTAACGTCTTGCTTTGTGCAATGAAAAGCTCTCTATAACTTTGCTTTGGAACTATGTCCTTTCAATCGGACTGTTTACAGCTAGTGAAGCTGATAAATAAAGATGAAGAGTGGCCAACCTTGGAATATGAATGTAACAGATTTGAGCACTTAAGAGCCTTATTTTCTAGTTTTACTATTTCATTTATTTCAAGAAAGCATAATGTACGAGTTGATACTTTAGCCAAGGGAGCTCGATCCCAAAATTTTATTTTTTCTCATGTAAACACTTTGGTTCCAGGGTGGTTAGCTACAAAGGCTATATATATATTATTTTAATTAATATTATATGGTGTTCGATGTTAAAAGTAATAATAAAGTTATCATTTTTATCAAATCATTTAGACCATTATAAGTTGAAAGAGATTTATTTTTTCCAAATATAAAAAAATATTTTACTAATTAATTTAAATTGTGCAAACATAATTTTGGCCATGAAAAATTATTTAGAACGAAACCAAACTGTGTTGAAAATTGAAAGTTTTTTCGTCTCGTAACAAGATGCTGAACACAACAGCAGGCAGATTTATATTATATATAAACAAATTGGACCAACGTAGTTACGTAGGTGATGATGTTTTTCTATATGATTTTTAAATATTTATTTTTCATTAAAGATATACAACAAAGATTCCAATAGTTGTTCCAAGTTCGAACAGTTACTGTTGTTGTCGTTTTCTTCTTTTTTTTTTATAAAGGTTGTCGTTTTCTTCTTAGGAGTAGATATATCTTTTTTTTGTCACTTTAATTATGGACTATAATTAGTAGATTCAGTATCATAAAGTTTATCACAGAAAAAATTTGTAATGACATTACAAATAGCAAAGTTTGATCTAACAAAAGATAGTATAACTGACAACCACTTACAACCTTACTCTTCTTTTTAATAGTAAATATTTTTTCTTTGGCTATTGCCTCAAAAATATAAGGTAAATAAATATGCAAATGTTCAAATGCTATTCGTTATATTAGTTATTGTTTTTTTTTGTCGTCATAGCCTAACCTAGTGTCTAAGTAGTTCTCTTCCAATTGAGAGCGACAGGATTCAAACCTTGATGGATGAAATAAATATAGAGGTGACTACCATTGTGCCACTTGTTCATTTGCGTTATATTAGTTATCTAAATTATAGAGGATTTAATTAGTTACATTGTATAATTATGGAATTACAGAAAAAATTAGGTTGTGAAATTGTTTAAAATTTGTAGAATACGAAATGTAGTTATCGGATCCGATAGATTTTGGCAACTATATATATATATATAACTTTATTATATTTTTGATATATAAGAGAGTATTAAAAATATTATATTTAAAAATAAATATTAAATATAATAAAAGAGATGATACTTTAGACATAACAACAAATAATTAATAAAATATCTTCAAATATTTAATATCTCATACATCATTTAAACAAGGTTAAACGTTTCATGCGAGTAAAAAAAATGGATTTTATAATATGAAATAAGAAATATTAATAAAATTTTATAGTTTTTAGCCATTCTCACAAATGAATAAAGGGAAAATTTGTTTACATGTATGAGAATTTATTTTAAAGCTAGAAAGAGTAGGAAATCCATATCATTAAGATAATGATGTTGAATAGCCCATTTACCATATTTTATAATTGGTTTGGAGTATTTAGTAATTTTCAATTTGTTGACACTTGATCTTTGTGTAAGGAAAGTTTATGTCCACCACACGATCCTTGTTACTAAGGAACATTTATTTGTATATTATATGAAATTGTATTTCAAATCGTCAGCAATTTCTGGAAATGATCCATTAGATCCACTAAAGGGTTGCGTATTTAACTTTAAATCGAATCAATTACTTCCTATTTGTTTATCTATATACTATATTAGTTACTTATTCAATATCAATGTAAGTTGTCAATAATCAATCATTATTCTTGTATGTGTAACCACATATGCGTCATCAAACGCACCGCTCGAGCGTTTAAAGCATAAAAGCTAAAAAGCTTTTCATCGACATTACACCAACCACTAGAGCACAAATAACGACGGCGATTTGAGTTCTGCGTTGTCGTGCTCACTGATCACTCCTCATTTTCCTTTGAGCTCGTGCCACGATCTGAATAACATCAGCCGTTGGATTTTCTCTGCTATTCCGGTGCACCTTACACTTCATCATCTATATTGACTTTTGAATATAACGGCAACAGTCGTAGATAGAGTGAATCAGAGAGAGAGAGAGAGAGAGAGTAAGTTCGAAATCCGATCGATCGCTTTCTCACTCGGTGTTTTCACTCTAAGTCTCTGTAATTTTGCTTTCTTCTCGGTCTTAGGAGCTTCGTTCCATGGCTTTACAATCCCCCGGCGCCGCCGGAACATCTTCTGTTTCCCGGCTTCTCTCTTCCGCGAAATTAAGTTCTTCTAAAACTCTCTTCTCTGTTGACTTCGTCGGATCCTACTGTGTTTCCAAAGTAACCAAACGGCGAAGCGAACTTTCCGGTTCCCGCGGCTACACTCCACTGCTGAAGTCCTCGCTAAGGTCTCCGGTATCGGCAAAAGCGATCCTGAATTTTGACCGCTCCGCCGGTGATGCACCGGCTTCGTTTTCTGATCTGAAACCGGAGGTAAGCGTAGTCCACTGCGATCCTTGTTTAAGTGGTAGATATAAGCTGCATATTCATCTTCTGTTCTAGGTTTTCGTTTTGACTTTTGCACTTTAAGTTCTAGTGTGTATATTGAGTTTTTGTTTGAGTCTTGAACTTTAATTTGCACTTACAATAGGTCTTCTTACTGACTATTCATTTAGTTTTCGGGGGAGTTACTAATTTGCATTGCGTCATTGCAGGTGGCCTACTTGGAAGATATAGTTTCAGAAAGGGGAGCGTGTGGGGTTGGGTTCATCGCGAACTTAGAGAATAAGGCTACACATAAAATTGTAAATGATGCTCTGATAGCACTTGGTTGTATGGAACACAGGGGAGGTTGTGGTGCTGATAATGCTTCTGGTGATGGTTCTGGTTTAATGACTTCCATTCCTTGGGAGTTATTTAACGAATGGGCAGAGAAGCAAGGAATGGCTTCTTTTGATAAGCTTTGTACGGGGGTTGGGATGCTTTTCTTACCGAGAGATGACGACATTAGGAAAGAAGCCAAGAAAGGTGAACCTAGAATTATTTTATGCATATTGATTGTGGATTGCAGCTCTGTTATTCACTGCCAGCTATAACGTTTTCTATGTATAATATATAATGTCTTCCTTGCTAAATCATGCTTGAGATTTCTCTTCAGTGATTGCAAGTATTTTTGAGAATGAGGGCCTGGAGGTGCTTGGATGGAGGGATGTTCCTGTAGAACCATCCATTGTCGGTCATTATGCAAAAAAGACAATGCCGAAAACGGAACAGGTCTTTGTTAGAATTGTCAAAGAAGGTAAAGTAGATGACGTTGAACGAGAGCTTTACATTTGCAGGAAGCTGATTGAAAGAGCAGTTGCTTCTAAAAGTTGGGCCTCTGAGCTCTACTTCAGCTCTTTGTCCAACCTGACCATTGTTTACAAGGGAATGCTTCGTTCAGAAGTTCTTGGGTTATTTTACCCTGACCTTCAAAATGATATCTATAAATCTGCTTTTGCCATCTATCATCGAAGATTTAGCACAAATACTAGCCCCAGATGGCCTCTTGCTCAACCAATGAGGTTTCTAGGACACAATGGGGAGATAAATACCATACAGGTTATGCTTCTCTCCAGGTTGATACGTTTGTTGTACTAAGTCTAATCTAGACCCTCTCACTGAAACCAAACAAGTCCTGCAGGGGAACCTAAACTGGATGACATCTCGAGAAGCATCTCTAAGATCACCTGTCTGGCATGGACGTGAAAATGATATTCGCCCAATTAGCAATCCAAAGGCTTCAGACTCCTCTAACCTTGACAGTGCAGCAGAAGTAAGTGCCATCTAACCTCCCAACTTCTGATTTCCTGTTGTGATTCACTTTGTGGTATCTACTTTTGGAGAATAAAAAAGAAGCATAAAAGTGTCTCTTTCATTTGGAACTAAAACATTAAAGCAATACTGATATTCTACGGATAAAACTTGTCTGACTGTTGACAAAAAGAAAAAATATTCTCTGGCATATAACAAGCACTTCATGGAAAAAGGCAACCCAGCTTGCAAGTATATACAGTGATACACTCTTAATAATAAGCTTGAGGCCTAGTTTACAGACTTGTTTCTATAGCTGCAACCATTCAATGTATTTATATTATTGAGATTGTGCAGCTTTTGATAAGAAGTGGCCGGACTCCAGAGGAATCTCTTATGATTCTCGTGCCAGAGGCATATAAAAATCACCCGACCTTAATGATTAAATACCCTGAGGTATTACTTTGTGTTTACGTTTTTGATCTTCATGGATCTTTGCAAGTGCTTCTCTTATCTGCTTTTCAACTGTAGGCTGTAGACTTTTATGATTACTACAAGGGCCAGATGGAGCCCTGGGATGGACCTGCATTGGTATTGTTCAGGTAATTTGCTTGGAGATTTCTAACGCTTGAGATTAAATTAATGTGCGTAATATTTGGCTTCCAGTACCCCTAATGCCTCTAAAGTATACTTAACTAAGAAAATTTTGTACTTATAACTGTTCTAGAAGACTTGTCACTTGTCAGTCTTGATCACTCAGATCTTTGGTATTCTTCTTTCAAAAATGTCTATGATGTGGACAACTGGCGGAAAAATGACCCTGATGATAGTTGTCACTAAATTGGTAGCTAGTTTACCTAGGAATTCTGTCATATTTCTTTCTTCTGTCTTCCAATTCCTAACTTCTTCACCATGACTTCTTTGGTGCAGTGACGGAAAGACTGTTGGAGCTTGCCTTGACCGCAATGGACTTCGGCCTGCTAGATATTGGCGAACAAGTGATAATGTTGTCTATGTAGCCTCTGAGGTGGGTTTTGTCTTTTGCTCTGTACTTGTTCTTTATATAGGCATGCTCGTAAAGATTTCCAGCAGATGCTTGAAAAGTTTTGGTCCTAACACTGACAGGTCAGAAAACCAATTTGTTTAATCGCTTCACAAGTGTCCTCGGTTTTCTTTCTTGACATAGCTATACCAAGTGCCAACTGGTTTTTGAGATACAATTTCCAATATAGATTAGTTTATTGGTGATCATTGAGTATGAATCTAGGAGTGTTTTATATCACCTCGTGGAAACTAAGTGTTTTTCTTAGAAACCGAGTTACTACTTCGCAAATCAAGATAGAGTATTGGCTAGGATATCATGTAATTTAGTATGAAACTTTGTTTATATCTTGTCTGCAGAAAGTTGCTAAGTCATGTCTCTGTACAGGTTGGGGTTATTCCGATGGATGAATCAAAAGTCATTATGAAAGGTCGTCTAGGACCTGGCATGATGATATCTGTTGACTTAGAAAATGGGCAGGTTATCTTTATTTTCAGACATTGATAAACATATTTTTCGGTTGTGTTGAATCACATTATTAGTGTGTCAAATTTTAGGTGTACGAGAACACAGAAGTAAAAAAGCGTGTTGCATCATATAACCCATATGGAAAGTGGGTTAGTGAGAACTTGCGAAACCTGAAGCCGTCTAATTTTCTTTCGTCATCAATCATGGAGACTGAAGAGACCTTAAGAAGCCAACAGTAAGTCTTTCTGTTTCTTCTGTTCTATGCTCCCTTATGTCGCATTTGTGAATCAAATGGTGATTTATTTGACTTCAAAGTACTTAATCTTTTCATAAGTATTATTTTGTTCTTGAATGCTTTGCATATATCTGTTGCGAGGGTGAAAAAGTTGGTATCTTTTTAAAGTAAAAAGTTCATTTAAAGTTTTAGTTCACACTAACAGAATTTAATGCTTTTGCATGTTGTGCTTTTTGTCTTATCGAGACACTTATTTTTGGCTCTATGGTATATCTGACTTTGTGGGAGTAGGGCGTTTGGCTACTCGAGCGAAGATGTTCAAATGGTAATTGAGTCAATGGCTGCACAGGGAAAAGAACCAACATTTTGCATGGGGGATGATGCTCCAGTGGCAGTATTGTCTCAGAAGCCACACATGCTTTATGATTATTTCAAGCAGCGGTTTGCTCAGGTTCCTTCTTCTCATGAAAAGAATACAATTTTAACTGTTTGTTTCTTCTCATTTAGATTAATTGAATGCATGATCTTTCTTAGTATAAAATGTTAACTATCCTCAAAATTGTCCCCTTTGTGGTTCCTCACATGGTGTACTTACAGGTTACAAATCCAGCTATTGATCCTCTTCGAGAAGGATTGGTCATGTCACTTGAAGTTAATATTGGAAAGCGTGGAAATATATTGGAGGTTGGGCCTCAGAATGTTTCACAGGTCAGAATGCCGAAATTTTGGATTTAGAGCTGGCTTAAGAAAACTTTTGGCTTTTTCAAGATTTCGTATTCATCAAGACATGTAATTTCATGAGTAGGTTGTTCTGTCTGGTCCTGTACTAAATGAACGGGAGCTTGAGGTTTTGCTCAGCGACGCACATTTAAAATCTCAAGTCTTGCCTACATTTTTTGACATACATAGAGGAATTGAAGGATCTTTGAAGAAGGCTCTTCTTAAACTCTGCGATGCTGCAGATGAAGCTGTTCGTAATGGTTCCCAAGTGCTTGTTCTCTCAGACAGATCTGATAATACGGTACATACAGTTTCCCAAGTGTATGATTTTAGATTTATGATATGTATATGGTTCACCTTTTATTTTTTGTGTTTTGTTTTACTAACAGCTTTGCTCTATGCTTTTGTTCTGGACTACCAACATTATTGTCTTTCATCTTGCAAAAATTTAAACTGTTTACGAAAACAAAGTCAAGTTAGCGTAGTTATTTTACTTGTTCAACAAGTTCAAATGCCAACGTAAAAGTTCCATCATTGCTGTTCGCATTGTTGATTTTTTATTAGTGAATTGCTTAATCTGTTGTGAGCAACTAAGCATCCTTACAGTGGTGTCCTATTGCTTATTCTCGCTGTGAGTCTTTATGTTTTTCATTAATCTTGATGCTCGCTGCTTTCCAGCTTCCTTCAGTTATTCTATTTTTTCCCCTTAAATTGAAGCCCATTCTGCTCTGACGTTTCTGTGAATGAGAGCCGAACTTGGGGCTATTTTCTTCTTAGCTATCTTTATTGCAACCTAGCTTTATTTGTCTAGTCCTAATCCAGCACCATGCCTCTTTTCAGGAGCCAACTCGCCCTGCAATTCCAATGCTGTTGGCTGTGGGTGCTGTTCACCAACATTTGATTCAGAATGGTCTTCGGATGTCAGCTTCAATAATTGCAGATACAGCTCAGTGCTTTAGTACGCATCACTTTGCCTGTTTGATTGGATATGGAGCAAGGTTTCTACTTTTCTTTTTCGTCGAACGGTTCATCCTGTTAGGCCTTTTATTCATAAAGTAGCATGTCATGTGGAACTCTTACGTACTTTATCCTCTCTTTCCGTCCTTTTATGCCGAGTGCTAGCATTCTATATAATAGTTTACATAGCTTATAGAACACTTGTATTCTTCATTTTAAGTTGACTAATAATCTGAGAGTGCTTTCCTCAACTGTTAGATGTCACAGCTACTGAGAATTATACTGATCTATATAACTATATTTCAGTGCTATATGCCCATACCTGGCACTGGAGACATGTAGACAGTGGCGTCTGAGCAACAAGACTGTGAACATGATGAGAAACGGAAAAATGCCTACTGTAACTATGGAACAGGCTCAAAAGAATTATCGCAAGGTCAGACATGTTAATGGTTCTAACCAAGTCATTTGATCTGCTAAACTGTTTGCAATCGTTCCTTGTTATAACACTGGTATGTCTTAGTAGTGAATGAAAGTATCCTAAGATTCTTGTAATTGCTAGTGCAGGCTGTTAACACTGGCCTTCTTAAGGTTCTCTCTAAGATGGGCATCTCGTTATTCTCTAGGTTCAATTTTCTAAATTCTCTATTTTGTTTTTGACCTCATCATGTTTGTTCCAATTTAAAAAGCTGAGCTTTCTCCTTTCAGTTATTGCGGAGCACAAATATTTGAGATTTATGGTTTGGGAAAGGAGGTTGTTGAATTTTCGTTCCGTGGTAGTGCATCTCGAATTGGCGGGTTAACTTTTGATGAGGTCAGAAATCAGAATATCTTAAACCTTTTTCATACTAGGATATTCAATGAATGCATATATACTATTGGAGCTTTTCTTAAAAATAGTATCTGGACTTTAGTTTAGATGCAATGTTCATCTGTACTTCTTTTAACCTTAAAGAAGCATATAAACTAATATTTGTAGTCATTTTCCAACATGTGTGTACATTTTGGCTGCAATAGGCCTGACATATGAATAGCTCTACTGTTACTGATATATACAATTTTCAGAGCTAGATTGTGATGTACATTGAATTATTGATTTACGAAAACTCTTAATGTAGTATTTGTAATATGGTCCTAAGTTGTTCGTGCGATACCTTACGAAGTGTTTAGTTGAGAATTGTCAAAAGGTTTTGATAGAAGCCTGAGATCTCATTCTCATATGTTGTTGAATGGTTCTCATGTTATGTTTTCTTTCAATTTAAATAATTTGCAAAAGTGAAATCATGGGCCGCTCATCTTTAAGTCTTCTTATATCTTGTAGCTGGCTAGGGAGACGTTAACTTTTTGGGTGAGGGCATTTTCTGAGGATACAGCCAAACGGCTAGAAAACTTTGGTTTCATTCAATTTAGGCCTGGAGGTACTTCTCTGGACTAAAAGTATATTTAGTGATGAGCTTGCATGTCTATGCATGGACCCTGCCGCCTACAAAGACATATATACAACTGTTTCTCTTTATATGTGCGGTTCAATTATATTAGGTTGATAGAGCTTTTGAAGAGTAGATTTTCTTACATAATACAGTTGCTTATGCACACATACATTTACTGGCCTTTTAGTTGAGTAATTGCTACCACACTTTATGTCCATGGTTATTGCGTTCAGAAAGCCGAGTTAAAAGCTTTCTAGCATTATGCTTGATCTCGTATCTTTTTTCCTCTGAAAGGTGAATACCATGGAAACAACCCAGAGATGTCTAAATTACTTCAGAAAGCTGTCCGAGAAAAGAGTGAGTCAGCCTATGCAGTCTATCAGCAGCATTTAGCCAACCGTCCGGTTACAGTGAGTGCTACAATATCATCTTCATATCTGGTTGTCTATTTTTGGAAGAAGTGTATACCATTTTTGTATATTCTTTGGCTGTAGGTTTTCCGCGATCTTCTTGAGTTCAAAAGTGACCGTAAGCCTATTCCTGTTGGGAAGGTTGAGCCTGCTTCCTGTATTGTGGAACGATTTTGTACAGGTGGAATGTCTCTTGGAGCAATCTCAAGAGAAACTCATGAGACAATTGCTATTGCAATGAACAGATTAGGGGGAAAGTCCAATTCAGGGGAAGGAGGGGAGGTAATTCTTCATTGTCTATTTCAGCTCCAAAAGCAGAATTTACCACAAGAGCAGATAAAAATGTACTCTATCTTTTAGGATCCGATTCGCTGGAAGCCGCTAACAGATGTTGTTGATGGGTACTCTTCAACGCTGCCACATCTGAAAGGTCTTAGAAATGGGGATACGGCTACAAGTGCTATAAAGCAGGTACGAAAAGTCAACTCAACCAGTGGTGGTTTCATATGTCTATTTGTAAAGTTTGCTCACTTGTAGGAAGTTATTTGGAACTCTTTTTTCTCTCCGTGCAGAGTCTTAATATGTAGCCTTCTAATGATTTCTAGACCGAATGACATTTTGTATTTTCATAGGTTGCTTCAGGGCGTTTTGGTGTCACTCCAACGTTTTTGGTTAATGCGGACCAGTTGGAAATCAAAGTTGCTCAAGGAGCGAAACCAGGTGAAGGTGGCCAACTTCCTGGGAAAAAAGTTAGCGCATATATTGCTAGACTTAGAAATTCTAAACCAGGAGTTCCGCTTATATCTCCTCCTCCACATCATGATATTTATTCCATAGAGGATCTAGCACAGTTGATCTTCGATCTTCATCAGGTACTTTTCTTTGACTGCATATACTTTGCCTAGCTGAGTTTCACCGGTCCCTTTTGAAAAACCTATATAATTAATAATTAGGTCAACCCCAAGGCGAAGGTGTCAGTCAAGCTTGTTTCGGAAGCTGGAATAGGAACGGTTGCGTCAGGAGTAGCAAAGGCTAATGCTGATATCATACAGGTATACACTTCTTTTCAGAGTTTTTAATAAATCCGAATTTAGAGAACTGTATATATTTGTTCAGATTATGCTCTTCTTTAAACATCATCTTAGCCAAAAGACTTGCAATTCTGCAATAAATTTGCTTTCAGTATGTACTCTTGGTCCTTGGTGAGGCAAGATATATAACCAGTAGGTAGTTAGGTACTTGGCTTCGTGGAGAACTTGCTTAGTGTTTCTAGTTTTTCTAGTGAAAATCCTTGTTCCATTTATCAAATTCTATGTATATGTTCAAATGTGTCTTTGATTTGCAGAAACATAGTTGTGGATTTCTGAAACTTATGATCCTTCTTTGTTTACAGATATCAGGGTATGATGGTGGAACTGGAGCCAGCCCTATAAGTTCCATAAAGCATGCTGGTGGCCCATGGGAACTTGGGCTAGCTGAAACCCAGCAGGTATATATTCTCTACATGAGATTAGTTTTCCATTGTAGTCTGCCCTGGTAGTCTTTTATCAGCTTCAGTTTACTATGCTCTTTTTTAATTCTTTGATCTCTATTAGTAGCTAAGATTCTATCTTTTGCAGACTCTAATTGGAAATGGACTCAGGGAAAGAGTTATTATCAGGGTTGATGGTGGATTCAAGAGTGGTGTTGATGTATTGATAGCTGCAGCTATGGGTGCTGATGAGTATGGGTTTGGTACTCTGGCAATGATTGCCACGGGATGTATTATGGCTCGCATATGCCACACCAACAACTGCCCTGTTGGTGTTGCCAGTCAGGTAATTTGGACTCTCCTCTTGTTCTTGAATATTTTTCCAATGCACAACCAATTTCTGCTAAGAATTCCCTGAACTCGGTTACAGAGAGAGGAACTGCGTGCACGTTTCCCTGGTCTTCCTGGTGATCTTGTCAATTTCTTCTTGTATATTGCAGAGGAGGTAATCTGTGAGAAAAATCAGCTTACGAAGTTTTCATTGATCTTAGTACCCTAATATTTCATCTACATTTCATAGGTGAGGGGCATATTAGCTCAACTGGGATATGAAAAATTGGATGATATAATTGGGCGAACAGATTTGCTAAAGCCTAGGGATATCTCACTCGTGAAAACTCATCTTGATCTCAGTTATCTCTTATCTGTAAGTAGTTCTGAAATTTGTTTGTTGCTGTTATGGTGCATACGTCACGAGCAAGTTGTATCGGTGTAGATCTCATTTCTACTTCAATTTTGCAGTCGGTTGGACTGCCAAAACGAAGCAGTACGTCCATTAGAAAGCAGGAGGTTCACTCGAATGGTCCTGTTCTTGATGATACTCTCCTTCAGGATCCAGAGGTAAATGAGTAGATGTAGTGTCTTACTAATTGACTTTTTGAACTGAACGTTCCATTAAGTAGCTTGTGCAAAAATCTGAAATAAACATTGTTTAGTTGTTGATGATTATCAAATCTCTTTAACTTTAGAAGATGCCTAGATTCAGAAGAAAGAGGTTGAATAATGCAAGAAGACTTGATACTTAGTTTTGGTTGTCTCGCAGATAATAGATGCAATTGAGAAAGAAAAAATGGTTCACAAAACCATGAGTATATACAATGTGGACCGTGCTGTTTGCGGTCGGATTGCAGGGGTGATTGCTAAGAAATACGGAGACACTGGTTTTGCTGGACAACTGAACCTAACGTAAGCTAATGCAATGATTCAGTAAACACGGGACGAGATTTTAATGAGAGTTACATTATGTAAACTTACGTGATCCCTTTACATAGATTCAATGGAAGTGCTGGCCAATCTTTTGCATGTTTTCTAACTCCTGGAATGAATATACGTCTTGTGGGTGAAGCCAATGACTATGTGGGAAAGGTATGTCCTAATTAGAATGTTTATTTCAAATTACATTTGGGTGAGTTGCCTCGTAATAAACTCTTTTAAAATCAAAGGGAATGGCCGGAGGTGAAGTTGTGATATTACCAGTGGAATCAACTGGTTTCCGTCCTGAAGACGCAACCATTGTGGGAAACACTTGTCTGTATGGTGCAACCGGTGGTTTACTATTTGTCAGAGGCAAAGCAGGAGAGAGATTTGCAGTTAGAAACTCTGCAGCTCAAGCTGTTGTTGAAGGCACTGGAGATCATTGCTGTGAATATATGACTGGTGGTTGTGTGGTTGTACTTGGGAAGTAAGTTAAAAATTTCAACCTCAGACTCGGAAAACCAAAACTTGGAACTTAAAAAAGAGCGTCTCAAACACAAAACGTCTTAATCGTTTCTCTCTGAAATTGCAGAGTTGGTAGAAATGTAGCTGCAGGGATGACAGGTGGATTGGCATATATTCTTGACGAAGATGAGACTCTCCTCCCTAAGGTTTTTATATAACATCACAAAGTCCTCTGAATTATTGAAAAATATATTCAATGTTTGTGAAAAACATGTAACAGGTAAACAAAGAAATAGTGAAGATCCAAAGAGTGATTTCGTCAGTGGGACAAACACAGCTTAAGAACCTGATCCAATCTCATGTGGTAAATAACTCTCTCTTTCCTCTCTTTCATGGATATCTATCTACTCAAGATTCCTTTTTTAATTTGTGTTTGTCAACAAAAAAAATAGGAGAAAACGGGAAGCAGTAAAGGAGCAATGATTGTGGAGGAATGGGAGAAGTATCTTGGAATGTTTTGGCAACTTGTACCACCGAGTGAAGAAGACACACCTGAAGCTAACTCCGAGCACCACATGAAAACAACCACAGGAGGTGAAGAAGAGGTGTCAAACACACTTGTAGCGTAGTGGGAAATAAAAACTTCAGAATTGATGTTGCCAACCTTATTCCTTGTAAAGTCCAAGTGCTGGTGGAGATAAAAGCTCTCAGTTTCTGAGTAGACTACAAGTTCTCCATTTGGTTTCTTATTTCTCTCGGATCTGGTTTATTTCGTCCGGTACGTTATTAATAATGTTTGTGCTTTATATTCCATGCGAATATAATAGTCAAAGAAACGCGATAATTAAATGATTTGCGTTTTCGACTTTTCTCCACTGCTTTTTCATTTACAATGCTAAACTTGGTTTATTTTTTGTTTTCCTAGCTCGAAACTCGTAAGTTAATCGGTACAAAAGAGTAGATATCCTAGTGAAACCAATCCAGTATAAATCAGTTTATCATGATGTTGATGCAACTTCACACTGAATATACATCTTAAATTTCATGGATGTTCAAAAACAAAATTTTGGTTTAGATTAATTTGACTATTTACCGTTTAAGTAGAATTAGTATTCCGTGTTATCTCGAGGAAATTTTTTTCAAATGATTGGTAAGTTTTAGGATAAACTTTGTACATTTTCTCAAGGCGAAGTTTAAACCTTTTTGGGAGATCAAACTTCCTCCTAACGTGAATCGAACAGCTTCTTAATCTTTTTCTGTTATTAAACATATTAATTAGATAGAATTTCATACAGTGCATTAGAATAACAAATTTTAAAAATGAATTTAGTTTTACTTGTGGAAAATTGGTTTACAACTTGATTAATAATAAATAACAAAAATATAAATTGGATTTTTTTTGCTTTAGTTTAATATGGTCAATAAACCTAGTTTCACCTTTAAAATGAGTCTTACCAAGTTATTGTGGAGTGTAAAACCACATATCCAATAGTATATATGATAGGTTCAGGATTTTAATTCTAAATCTAAACTGCGGAAAACAAGTCTCAGTAGTATAAACTATGGTCGAATTCCACAAGAACGAAGTAGTGCGGCTTTCAGTTAAACGTTGATTCTAGCTAAGACGGTAATTAAAAGGTTGTTTGTTTTTCTAGTGATTGTAAATTAAAGCGATAAATAAAAACGGATGTAATTCAATTAAATAAAGTGTGAGGCGTTAGGGAATTCCACATGTATTCAGGTTTGAAGCTCAGGTTAATATGCAGAATTTTATTTTGAAAATAGTTCTCAACTCAAAAGACATAAACTAGATTAATCTCCTCCCGGAGTATTAATCCCTAAATCTAATTACTAAATACCCGCTGAATTCAAATAATTAAATCATGCATTAAGGTGAGATTCAATATGTTGATAGACATTCAAGACAACAGTCCTCATAAGCAAGAAAATCTACTCATCTAGACTATATCATATTTCTAAACCAAATTCCTTTGTGTTTATCGATATAATATCAATGAACTAAATGACCAGTTTAATTCAAGCATTAAGAACAAATCTAGACTAAGAACCTAACAATTTCAATCATTTATGTTAAACCATAACTATCAAATTCTAGTTTTTCTGGGAAACTCCTAAAACCTAACAAGACGACTAATCAGACATAGCTAAGCAATCAACAAGCATAATTAAAGAAATCATATTCAAAAACCAAATCAAATTAATAAAAGTCAAATAGTTTAGAAATCTTTTTCAAAATACAAAAGTTCAGATCCCGTCTCTCTATAAAAGCTCTAGGAAATAAAATATGCGATAATGAAAATATCACCAAGCCTAGGGCTTTTATAGTTCTAAAAATAAGGTAAATAGAATAAAACCAATAAAGAAAAATATTGATAAGTGAGGGCATAAATTGTAATTTTAGAAGATTTTTAGTCATTTTCGGCCACAGGGATTGATCAATCTCCTTTTACGCTCAAGACAGCTTGACTAGTCTTCACTTAAATCGCCATAACTTTTGATTACATCAATAGATTGACTTCAAACCACTTTCATATGAAATCTAACTCACGTGGATATTTTGTGTCAAAATTAGCTCAATCCATCTATGGGAGCATCTTCAAACATTGGAAAATTTCTGACCTTTCTGCTGGATTCTGCATCTGCATATGCCAATTTGCATCCAAAACGTCTCGAACATCTATAATCCTGAAAATATGCCAAAACTACAAAAAAAAAACACTCGAATAATATCAAATAGCAAGTATAAATACTCATTATAAGTCATTAAAACCGAGTAATATCAATATACATAGTTATAACTCTATAGAACTATATGACATTTTTATATATACAAATAAAAACATATTTAAATTAATTGGTGTTTTATATTACTTAATGTAATAATATTAATATTCAAAAAACGGTTTTTACGATTTCGTTTAATTTATAATTTTTTTTTATAAAGGTGTTAATTTAAAATTCAACACATCAACTCAGCTTTATTGTATCAGTGGTCCCAATGTATGATTTAGAGAATTCTTAAAGTAAAACATAAGATGAGATTATTTTTCTTGTAACAAGACAGCAAAAAAAGAGGACATATGTACGGTCATGTTTGTATAGTAGACAGAAATTCTTAAAAGTCTTTTGAACTTGTAAAGAAAAAGTCGAGATTTTTAGTAATTCATATATGTAGATTGAACATTTAAAAAATGAAAACTAAACCTTAACCGAAACTTGCGTGTGTCGCTTATATAGGTAAATGGGCCACAAGAAAGGTACGTGCATGTGTTCGTTGACAAAACTTAAAACTCAGTTGATGTTTATTTTCCAACAGTCTCACATGGACATGGTAATCGAAACAGAGATATACTAGCTGATTAGTGAAGTGTGGATGCTGCGTGTCTTTACGTCAATTTTTATCGTGTCCCATAAAATTTTCCAATCTTTAAATTATAGAAAGTTCTTAAACAGCAAAATTAGAAAGTTTCGTTAAGCACTAAATACTAGAATTGACATATTCATTGTATCCTCACCGAAAACAGATTATGTCAGATTGATAATGTTACCAAAAACAGCAATTTATCAAAGAAAATTAAATTATGAAGAAGAAGAAGAGAGTGTAAGTTCAGTGCATTTGCGAAAGAAATCGTTACGTCTTCACTTCTTTTCTTCCTGATGATACATTGTACTTTTCCTTTCAGTTTTTTTTTTAATAATAATTTTTGTTTTTTGTATACAGTTGTTAAATTTCTGCCGTTAATTTTGACTGTTTGTTTCGAGGCAAATTAAACTCAGTATGGAGATGATTATTAATTTCATATAAAACAATCTAAAGTAAAATATACCAAGATTTATTTTTTTGTGATTCTTTTTGTTGTTGTAATTATAAGATGTATTTTTGTTATTCTTTAATGTATAATAATATTAAAAAATTCGATTGACTCGCTTTCAAGTCTCAAATGACAAAAAAGCAGATCTTGTATTTACGATTTTGCATGTATAATTATACGGATCTATAACGTATTTGAAAAGTATATGTTTAGGTGTACGATCAAACATATGATTCGAAGATAAGAAATAACATGTAATTACAGTATGATCCATATCAAGTCGCCAAAACAAGAAATGTAGAAATTGAGACTAGAAAAAAAGATGTGAAACTAAATCAAATGGAAACTGCATGCATAGACATACATTTATCATGAAATTGGAAGAAGAAACCAAAAACCATTAACGCATTTATTTACATAAGTAAGTGCATGTGTCATATAATCATATGGAACATGGTCACATTACATAAGTAGAGGTCAAGAAGAAGAAGAATAGAGAAGAGGAGGATAAGAAATAGCAAAGTATAAAAGCATTATCATGAGCACCACCGGAATTCCCATTACAATCATTGGTGGAGGCGGAAGCGGCGGAAGAACTGCCGGAAGCACCGTCAATAGAACCATTACCACCCCTATCATAAACATTTTCCTATGATCTAATTAATTATCTGAAACAATCTTTCCTTTCTCCAAATTTGGCTTTCGATGTTACTGCACATATACGTGAGTGCATATATATATACACAAGAAATTAAAATTAAAATTTGGTATTCTGTGTTGCTTTTTATGTGTGTGAGAGAGAAAGACGTTTCGGCTTACAGGTGAAGCTCATGCACTTGCAGTAACATTTGCCGATTCAGTTTTCACCCAATCACATAAAACTACCCTTACCCTTTTTATTTATTGTTTTATTTTAAATCCAACCGTATAATATTAAGAGTTCCTTGAATACCCTAAAATAACTTAAAATATGTTCATATTTCAAAACTATCACTAAATTATTATTTTTTCTTCAAAAATACCACAAAGATCAAAAAGTGAATTTTAGGGGTTTAAAAATTTAAATTTTTAGGTTTGGGTTCACTAAATAGATGTTAAGATTTAGTTTTGAAAGAGGTAAAGTTTGATTTTGAGAGTTTCGAATTTAAAATTGAAAAATTTTAAATTATGTTAGATTTGTGGTATTTTTGAAATAGAAATAATTTTATGGTATTTTTGAAACATGTTAAAAGTATATAGTATTTTTTATTATATATAGTTTTTTAGTATTTTTGAAAATTGCCGAAATTTATTTGAAGTTAGCACCAAAATTAACATTAGATTACTAGATTCAAGTTTAATAGTGACTTGCAAATAAATTTTGATGTTATGCTCCTTGTCTTTCTATTTTTTTCTTGGGAATTTTTTAAATGAAAACCTATTAGAGTGTGAAGTTGTGTTTGTTAAAATAATCATAATGTTTATTAATATATATGAAATTTTCAAATACATACTTAGCCATTTTAACTAAATATGTTCCATCTTCAATTTTAAGAAAATAAATACTAACTCTATATAAATATAAATATTTTTTTTATCATATTAATTTATAGACCATAAATAACTGACTAATAATTTAAATTTCATAAATAAGAAAAAAATACACTTATATAACGAATACTCAAAAATTCGATCCCTAAATTTAATAAAAAGACAAGAGATGACACAAACAATATATCATTTCATTTGATCTTTGTTTAAATATCGTTTTATTTTATGCTTTTCACATTTTTAAAAAATACTCTTCATTTCAAGAAACAATTTGTAATACAAAATTTTTTCCTTAATAGAATTATTTAGTAAACAACATTTAACAATTTATACATCAAAAGTGTAACAAACTTCTTATATATATATATATATATATTATTTTTTATCTATCAATACTGACATTTTAATCTAATTATCTATGATAATTTAAATGGATCTGGTAGAGAGTCGGATGTTCATGTAGAACTTGGCTGGTTTTGTCAACAAAATAGTGAGAAAGTAATTTATTTTACGGGTGCAACGAATTAAAGAATTCTTACTCATAAGACTCCGAGATAGAAACATTGATGATTATTGTAATGAACTATGCCAATATTGTATCAATGGGTATCCTGAAGAATTAGAAGAAAAATAACATTCAAGATTGACTGCATTGAATTTGTGAAGGTGGTGAGTTTTCCTGAGGATTGGTCAGCCTTTACGTTGCAAATAGAGAATTTTAGGAGAAAGAAGACTTCATCAAATTCTCACCTCATCTTAATATCTGTCTTCAAATATTTTTTACTAGATTATGTCTGCGTGAATATAAGTAAATTATTTAGATTTAAATATAATAATCAATGTTATTATATATTTTAATCAACGTTAAAATTAAAATTTAGTTATTATTAATTATTTTGATATGTAGTTTTTTTTACAAAACCGTTAAAACTAACATAACATATGTTGCGGTTTTTAGATTTAAAAACACATAAATGTGCATATATTTTTTGCTCTTCAAATTTATATTATTAATCTTTTATATGTTATATATTTTAATTATTTTAATCTTATATTTATATATAAAATTAATATTTTCTTTTGTTATTATGCAGTTATCATTTAAAAAGCAATAAATATTTCCTTTTATTATTATTTTATTGAAAAAAGAATAATAAACTAACAATAAAAAAGTTTTCATTACTTTTAAATATTACGTTGCCACATGTCATAATCCTAATTAACAATGACATATGTCACGGTTTAGTTAACTATAATTCGTTTACGTGTCGCATCCACATTAAACGCGTTCCTGTCTATAATAAGATAGCTTTTAACTTTTTTGGATTTGTATATTATTTTTTAAATACAATAAGTTGTTATTAAAAAATGATCAAACCATCTATTATATACTTTTATGATTAAGTTGAACAATTTCACACAAAAAAATCAGTGTAATTATTTCTGTAACACACAAATTTATGGTGGATGCATATATAGCACACAAATTTTTCTTGTAAAACATAAAACAACTATATTTTTAATATTTTTTAAATTCTAACAAATTTTGATTCCAATAATGACCAAAGAGTTGTAATTCTGGAAATCTAACCCTTTAAAGTTGTAATTTTGGGGAATCTACACCTTTAAGTCTTAAGCTTCCAAAAGAGTGTACAAAATTTAAAAGAATTTTAAAACAACTTTGAGTAGGAAAAATTTCATAAGTTAAACACTTTGTATTTGTTGAAACAATTTTTCGGGTTGTGATGTGAAATTAAATACAGTTTTAAATATGTCTAAAAAGTGGAGTATTACATATTTTGAAGAAAATACTTTTAAAACATATGTCATAAAATAAGTAAAAAGAGGTTACTGAAAAAGTGATAAAATTAAGAATATAAAGCATGGATTGACGTTTGGCATTAACGTGGCGGGTTGAACAATATTCCATTAATGCAATTTTAGATGACTGAAACCGTAAGGATGGTTTGGTGAATTTAGAGAAGAGTGTGTTCTTCATTCTCTGTATCTGAATCAATTCCTACTAAGTGTATTTATTACAACTTATTCCATATTCATTTAACCTAATTTATTGTTATTGTCCGTTTTCATCTTTCTTTACAGAGTCTAAAATATGCTATTATTACTTTATTGCATGGTGTGGGTAAGTGTGGTTTTATACCGGTTTTTTTGTTGTTGTTGCTTACTTCATACTGTATTAAGATAAACAAACACAAACATAATTTATAAATTTTTGAAATGTCAACTAATCAGAACTTTATAGGACGGCATTTACTACTTTCTCTATTTTTAAATGATAGATGTTTTATAAACTTTACACAAATTAAGAAAATATCAATAATAAGTTATAAATGCACAATTTTTTCAGAACTTAACATTTTCCCATGAATAAATTTAAAATTTTTCATTTAATCTTTTTTGAAATCTATAAATTATAATTAATTATGCATAAAAAAACAAAAAAATATCTATCATTCTGAAACAAAATAAAATGATAGTTTGAAGTATTTGTAATCTTACTTGGCTTGTTCAATTAATGCAATCTATTACTTGCACTTTGATCCGCCCAAAACGAGTATTTACAAAATCAGGTATCCACTGAAAATTTAATACTACTTGTAGCCAACTTGTGATTTAAATCATATGAATAATAACTAAAAACAAAGTTAAAGAATAAGCATTTGAAATGTGCAAAGCCAAAACATATATTATTTCTTCAATAATTTCCTCTCATTTTTTATATAATATGTTGATTAGTTATTCAATTAACCATAAACTTATATTCACGCCCATCGAATTTTTTTGGCCGATGAATGATTGATATTTTTAAAATAGGTATAATTCATAGTTTATACGAGTAGCGAGTAATTTTAAATGGGGTATTGATTTTTTTTCTCAATACTTATTACTTGGTTTGAATTCGCAAGTATCAAAATTTGAATAGTTTGCCAGAAGAATCAAGTGGCTTAGTGGTTGTATTACTGTTGTTGCTTTATTATTAAATCAGGATTCGAACTTCGTCACTCGCATAACGAATACATTTCTTCTACTGGATCGACTAGTTGTGATTCATAAATTAATGTGACAAAAAAATGTATTTGGTTTGACAACGCCACGTACTTGGTTTTTAAGCTGGGTATAGGGAGAATAGCAGATAAGGGATACATATCAAAATTTGGTGATGGATTTGTCATTTGTGAGTAAGTTGCAAGTGATATCAAAATTGTGTAATATTTTTAGATCAAATTTAAATTTATTATTTATTTATAAATATGTTACAAGAAGACATTTAATGATTATTGTATTTAAACCAATTATAATAAGTATTCTATCAGAATAACAGTTTTTGGTAGGAAAAAAAGCTGTAGGAAAAAAGAATTCCCTCTTTTGGGTTTAGGACACTCTAAAAGAAGTAGAATGTTTCAAACAGGAGAAAGATTTTGTTTGTGTGGTTCTGAGATCATTCTCAGCACTAGGGAAACACTATTCAAACTGATTTGTATCTGAAGATCAAGGGAGATTTCATCGAAAAGATCATCTAGCTCGAAGAACAAGGGATTGACGCAGCAAACATCACCGATATCAACCTTCACAGAATTCGTAGAATGGAAGATCCACTTCAAGAATCTCTTGGAGATATGAATCTTGAAACAGAGGAGGACACACCACTGCAAATACCGGACCGACCTGAATACAGTGCTGCTGAAAGAAATCACATGAGTCTGATAGGTAAAGCTCTCAACCCACCAACGCAGAAAATGTCTAGCTTGATAATGGATTTACCAAGGAAATGGGGTTTAACGGTTAAGTCAGGGGAATTGCTTTATCACAGGAGAAGTTCCAATATATATTTGATCATCAACTTGATTTAGAAAGAGTCTTGGAACAAGGAGTCTGGACCTACAATGATTGGTCAGTGGTAATGGAAAAATGGGAAGAACATCCTCCGGAAGACTACCTTCAGCACATTTTGGTGTGGGTAAGAATCAGAAATATACGTGTCAACAACCTCACAGAAGCCACAGTTATGTATAATATCGGAGACATCTTAGGTGAGGTAAAAGAGGTGGCCTTCAACCCCCTGCAACATATGACTAGAGACTTTGTAAGAGTTTTAGTTAAATTCAATGTTAAAAATGCTTTGAGAAGAGCAAGGAAGATACTAACCCAAATAGGGGAGATATTCACAGTCTTCTTTGATTTCGAAAAATTTCAGAGAAGATGTTATACTTGTCAAAGATTGACTAATTCCAAGGAGAACTGCCAGTATGATAAAAGAACACAACAAGAACAGGCCACATCTTCTCAATCAAGAGTGAAAGTGGACCAGAAGAAACTCATAAAGTATCTAACACTAATGGACCCTCTCTATGGAGTCCTCAATGAAGATCAGGTAGGACTGGATCCTAACTCAGGAAGAATGAGAATTGATCCAGGGGTCATGGACCATATGAGACAATATCTCTTGGCATCTGAGGGTCCTGAAAGAAAATTAAGAGAGGCAAAAGTACAAGAATCGGTTAAGGAGGCAGAAAAAGACCTCAGAACAAAAAAAAAACTTAGATTAGAGAAACAACCTTTAATATCTACTGATGTGGACAAGGGTCTGGGCCATATATTTGACTTCTCACTAGAAAGTAGGAGACAATGGTCAAGGGAAACTTATGGGAGATTCCATTGCTGAAACAAATAGAGGCACTAACAGCATGATAGACAAGGCACTGACTTTACAAGACGATCACATGGACATGGAGGAGAGCAACAAAAAAGATAAAGAGAAGCATGAGACTAGTAATCAATCAACACAACTTTCTACATGATCAAGATCCAGAATACTAAAGAAAAGATCAACTTTTGTAAGAGTGCAGAAGCATACAAGTCCAGTTCAAGGCATTAACATCAAGGCAAAACTCACCAAGGAGATTGATAAGGCAAGCTCTTCTAAAAGAAAAATAGAAACAGAGGAAGTGGCTTCAATCAAGAGTCAAAAGATAGAAGACCAACAAAGACAGACTAGAACATAGAGAGATGGGACAACTCATGCTCAGGGGTTGTTCCAGCAGCCATGAGCATCTTAGCCTGGAACTGTCAAGGCTTAGGAGGTTTTTATGACGTGACAGTTCCACGCCTCAAAGAAAATAAGGCTTTTGTATTTCCTTGAGGTTCTTTTTTTTATGGAAATCATGAACAAGAAAGACGTTTTGGTGGACCTTCAAGCATGGTTGGGTTATCAGAGGGTGTTCACGGTGGATCCTATTGGTAGAAGTGGGGGGCTTGTTGTTTTTTGGAAAGAAGGGGTAGATGTACAAATTCTGTTTTTTAGTAAGAATATTATAGACTTGAAGGTGTGTATGTTTGGTAAAACTATGTATATTTCTTGTGTTTATGGCATCCCTAATTACAAGTATAAAGAGGTATAATGGGAAAGATTAACAAGAATTGGACTGAACAGGAAGGAACCTTAGTGTGCATTAGGTGATTTCAGTGAGATACGAGAAAACTCTGAAAAAATTGGGGGTCCCTTAAGGTCCCTTAAATCCTTTAAGAACTTTAATACAATGTTGGAAATCTGTGGGTTAAAGGAACTCACAAGCACTGGCAATCCATATACATGGAAGGGGAAGAGGAACAAGAAATGGATTTTGTCTAAATTAGATAGATGCTTTGGGAACCATTCATGGTTTCAATTATTTCTAGCTAGTAACCAAGCCTTTTTGGACTTTAGAGGATCAGACCATGGGCCAGTCTTGGTGAAATTAATGATGTCTCAAGAAACTTACAGAGGATTTTTCAAAGCTGACAAAAGGTTGTTGATCAAACCAGAAGTAAAAGAAGTTGTTTGCAAGATATGGAAGAAAAATAGTCAGGCAATAGGGAGCAATGTAGCAAATAACCTGAGGAAATGCAGAAAATCTCTGAGCTCTCTAAAAAGATCTCTCAACCTGAATTCCAATACAAGAATGCAGGAGCTCCAACAGCAACTAGAGAGAGAGCAAATAGACTTGAACACTTGTCCCCATAAGGTATTTCTGATAAAAAAAAAAAAAAGAAGAGTTAAGGCTAGCATACAAAGAAGAGGAGATGTATTGGAGGCAAAAATGCAGGATCAAATGGCTAAAGAGTGGAGATACCAATACCAAATTCTTTCATTAAGCAGTTAAAACCATCATAAGAAAAAACAGGCTGATAGCAATTCAAGACAAGCAAGGTCATATTCAGAAAGGTGAAGCTTCTATAGGCAATGTAGCAGTAGACTATTTAAAGGACCTTTTCACCTCATCAAACAACCCTTTGGATGAGGACTACTTCTTAGAAATGCCTTAGAAATTCACACAAAGAATGAATGAGGAATTAATCAAACCAGTAGAAGCATAGGAGATTAGACAAGCTGTTTTTTCCATCAATCCAACTAGTGCTCCGGGAGCAGATGACTTCACAGCTTTCTTTTTTCAAAAATTATGGTATCACATTGGTCCTCAAATCACTTCAGAGGTCCGAAATTTCTTCCATCAGGGAGTAATGACCCCAGACTGGAACTACACCTTGATATGCATTATCCCTAAAAAACCAATTCCTTCAACAATGACAGATTTAAGACCAATCAGCCTGTGCTCAGTTCTTTACAAAATAATATAAAAAATTATGGTCAAAAGATTACAACCTCTGCTGCCACAACTCATTTCCCAATCTCAATCAGCCTTTATTGCAGACAGGTTGATCTCAGATAACATTATCATAGCACATAAAGTGCTACACTACCTTAAGACACATCCTACATTTGCCTCAACTAACATGGCACTCAAATCAAACATGGTTAAATCATATGACAAAATAGAGTGGCCTTTTATCATTAAAGTGCTAAAACATATGGGGTTTCATTCAAGATGGCTACCATGGATAGAGAGTTGCATCACCACAGTGTCATACTCTGTACTAGTTAACAACAACCCTCATGGCATGATCACTCCCTAAATAGGTTTGAGGCAGGGGGACCCTTTGTCCCTTTTCCTTTTTGTATTATGCACATAAGCACTCATTCATCACATCCAAAAAGCTGAAGCAAAAAGCATAATTGTAGGGATCCAAGCAATATTAGAAGGGCCCTCCATAACACACTTATTGTTTGCTAATGACAGCCTTTTGTCTTTCAAGCTTCAATACAGAAATGGTTTCAACTTAAAGCAGTCCTAGATGCATATTGCAGAAACTCAGGTCAAACTATCAGCTTGCACAAGTCTACCTTCACCTTTGGAGATAAATTTCAAAAGGAAGTAAAAGAAGCCATACAATCACTAATGAAGGTGGCACATGCACTTATTTAGGACTACCTGAATATTTCTCTGGTTCAAAAGTTAAACTGTTTAACTTTTTAAGAGAGATATTACAAGATAGAATCTCAGGATGGTTTGCCAGATCCTTGTCTCATGGGGGTAAAGAAACCTTGCTTAAGGCTATAGCTATGGCTCTACCTGTTTACGCTATGAGCTGCTTCATGATCCTAATATCCACATGTAAAAATTTAACCTCAGCTTTAACTGACTTATGGTGGAATTCAGTAGAGCATAAAAAGAAAATCCACTGGATTGCCTGGTCTAGAATGTGCTTAACCAAAGAGGAGGGGGGGGGGATAGGTTTCAAAGATATCAGAAGCTTCAATCAAGCCTTACTAGCTAAACAAGCATGGAGAATCATTCATCACCCAGAAGCTATGCTATCCAGGTTTATCAAAAGCTTATACTTTCCCTTCACAGACTTGTTAAACTCTTCACCAGGCTCAAAACCTTCCTATGCCTGGAGAAGCATAAGATTTGGCACATCCCTCTTAGTGAAAGGACTGATAAAGGTAATAGGAGATGGCTCCAACACTTGGGTATGGGAGTCAAATTGGATAAATGATTCAACTCTTAGAATGCCACTATTAAAACATTTCTCAGTCAATCTTGACCTCAAAGTGTCAGACTTGATTGTTACCAGAACAAGAAGATTGGATGAGACCAAACTCCAACACCTTTTCCTCATGAAAGATGTGGACATTATCAATACCAAACAACCTGCTGTTACAAAAAAGGATACGTGGGCATGGAAACATAACACATCAGGAGCTTACACTGTGAAATCTGGCTATTGGTTGGCTTCTAATCTGAATCTACAAGAGGTAAGACATCCAGAGCTATGCCTACCAACCTTGAATGGTCTCAAAGCTCAAGTCTGGAAACTGAAAACATATCCCAAAATCAGATTTTTTTGTGGAAAGCTTTATCCAATGCATTATCAGTGGCTAACCTTATAGCAAGCAGAGGTATAAGAGTCTTAGAAGATTGTCAAACATGTGGAATGGGAGCAGAAACGATAATTCACCTCCTTTTTTCATGTCCCTTTTCTCGACTAGTGTGGGCAGTTTCAGGAATCCCCCACCCTCGTCATGGGTTTGACTCAGTATCAATTCATTCCAACATTGACTTCTTGATAAAGTGTTTAAAGAATATTGAAATAGACAGTCATATTACCAAATGCTTCCCTTGGATCCTCTGGTATATATGGAAGAACAAAAATGCAATTCTCTTTGAAGGTGAGGTGTTCTCGGCAGAGGAAATAGCCAAAAAAGCAAGAGAAGAGGCTGACTTATGGACTCAAGCACATGTAAGTGAAGATCAGTCGGGAGAAGAAACAACTAGACTAAACCTTCAAAGAGCAAGAAAATGGAAACTTCCCCCTGATCTATGGTTAAAAGTGAACATTGCCTGGGCTTGGAATGATAAGACAACCAAAGGGGGAGGAACTTTAGTAATCAGAGATTCAGAGGGTCAAGTAACAATTCATAGCCGTAGAGCTTTTGTTGGCTTGTTATCCCTTGACTAGATTAAACTTGAATCAATTTGGTGGGCAATTCAAAGCCTCAAGCAGTTGATGCTAAACAAGGTAATAATTTCCTCTGAAGCTGCAGACTTTTCTGGAGCATCCTTAACCCTCCTTCCTGGCCTTTATTCCTCTTTCAAGCTCAAGAAATTGTTAAGGAACTTTCGGGCATTCTTGATTGGAGGTTAAGTGTGGAGGACTCACAAGCAAATAGAGGAGCTTGTTTCATTGCAGAAAGTGTGATAAAGCAAGGACTTTGGAGGTCCTATATAGCTGCAGGCCATCCCAGATGGCTGGATCACTTGTTTCTCTTTGATAAGTTCCTAGCATATGTTTAGTTTTTGTGTTGTTGTATCCTTTATCGCATGTCTTTTGGACCTGCTCTACTTTTTCCTATCTTTCTCTGTTTCTTCCCTTTACCTCGGTTAAGTTTTTTGGTTGGGCTTTTTGGGCCTTTTTATCGTCGGTGTAATACTTCTTATTTTATTATATGAAAAAATAAGTATTCTATCATATCAAGATTTTAATAATTACTTTATTAATCGTGGATAATTATTTTAAAAGTATAATACACAATCTTTAAACATTTGTTTGTATTGAAAATTATCTCTCTTTACAATATATTTTCACATCATTTTTATTTTTGTTATCATTCAAAAATAATTTATACATTTTATTTTATATAAAACCCATTTTTTGCCTTTTTCGCACATATTACAACTAAACTATACCATTCTACAATTTTTTCGCACCATTTAGTTCACT
This sequence comes from Iberis pinnata, assembly GCA_900406425.1. Classification (NCBI taxonomy): domain Eukaryota; kingdom Viridiplantae; phylum Streptophyta; class Magnoliopsida; order Brassicales; family Brassicaceae; genus Iberis; species Iberis pinnata. Next base: position 42,426 of record OVBE01000240.1, read on the forward strand.
ATATCCATTAATTAAAACCCCAAAATAGTGGAGTCAAGTGCATTATATATATATGGGTTTTCTGCAAAAAAAAAACCTTAAGTCTGATTAAATAGACAAATCAAACCTCCAGATTATTTCCATGCACGTAAAACCTTCAGCTTAGAGTCAACCCGCAATACAGCCCATGACGTTAACTCACCGTCTATAATTAACGGTTTTGGTTTTCTGCAAAACAAACCGCGAGTCATATTAAATAGACAAAATAAACCTTTAGGTGTATTAATGCAGGTCAAACCGTGAGCTGAGGATCAAACCGCAATAAAATCCACTGAAAATTTATGGGTTTTTTTAATAAGCAACGTTTTATTATATCTTTCATTTTGTCAAAATTAAATGTTGATATTTGTTCATAATTTTCTTAACTAGTTCATAAATCAAACCATATTGTAATATATGAAATATATATATATATATATAGCTGATTATGTGTATTAGTGTTAATATGCTATAATATTGTTGATTTCATATTTTGATGTTATTGTGTTGTCTTTGTATTGATATTTTAATGCGTTTTATATTTGTGGTTGATACCTAAACAATATCCACATCAAGATAATAATTCAATGATATATGTCAAAATTATTTAGCGATACTAATGTCAATTTTCATAAAATAAAGTTAACTAAACATAGAAAAACTACTAGTTATATATTCAAATGAAAATGGTAAATTTTGTATTATCGAAATCTTAAAACTAAATTATGAAATAAACTCTCTACAAATGATATCTAAAAATTTCTAAGTAATCTAACTTATTTATTTTATACTATTATTCATGCTTATAAATATTTTATTTTTAAAGAAATTATTTTACTAAATTAATTATATTTAATATGATCAATAAATAATTACAAAATATATTGTAAAAATGATCCTACATATGAACTAGTCTTTTATTAAGTATAAAATATTTTTCCCCCATAAAAATTAGTTCTGGATCCGCCACTACGTATAATGATAATGTGTCAAATATTAATCTACATATGCTGCTTGATTCAACACTTAGTTTGATTATCGTTTGTAAGTTCATATATGTGGGAAAGTGTTATCATAAGTTGGATCTTTGTAAATTCATTTAAAATAAAAATTTGCATTAATATATAATAAATTTTTATCTATAAATTAAATTAATATATAATAAATTTTAGTTAAAATTTTGCATTACTTATAAGGATTTTCTGCAAAAAAAACTGCGAGTCTGATTAAATAGACAAATCAAACCATGAGCTATTTAAATGCAGATCAAACCGTGAGCTGAGTTTCAAAATGCAATACAACCCATGCTGTTAACTCACCGTTTGTTCCGTTAACATTTGACACTTCATCGATATACAGATGGTCTGTATTGCGGGTTGACTCTAAGCTGAAGGTTTTACGTGCATGGAAATAATCTGGAAGTTTGATTTATCTATTTAATCAGACTGAAGGCTTTTTTTGCAGAAAACCATATATATATACATATATATATATCGTTTTAGGGTAAATTGTATGAGTTAGTTAAAAAACGTAACTAAATAAGTTAGAAGATGCTTTAGATAAAATAATTGTATGAGTTAGGTGAAAGATATTTTAAAAATATTATATAGGTGTAATAATTGACAAAATTATGTATTTGATAAGTTAGATAAAAATGTTTAAAAACTATATTTATATGACAAATAATATTATTAAAATTGTGTACTTTATTTTATTTGTATTACCATTTACCATTTGATAATTAATTTTATATATGAATCGCATATATTTTCTTTTCCAACATACTACAATTAAACTAGTTAAATATAGATGCTTATAATAGCAAATCTTTTAACCACACAAAAAATGCTTATATGGTATTGTTTTGGTTTGTAATAATATATATATATATATATATATATACACTCAAATTACATATAAAAACATTATATGCCACTCTTAGGAACCCATAATAAATAATTTCCGAACATTTGACTTTTTAAAAACATTTGACTTTTTCTTGGAACATTTGGATTTGTAGTCAAAAGGAGCACATTAGTGTCTGGGGATTATTTGATGAACTACGTAATAAACTTAACGTTTTTCTCTCTTTCTTTTTGTCAGAATCATACCTTAACGTATCCAAGCTTCTTTTTTTATTCACAAATGTAGACCTATGGTTACGATTCAGTCATTAAAGCCCTTGATCTCGAGACAAAAAGACCAAAATTTCAAAACGTGCGCATTAATTCTCATATGTTAGGTGCATTGAATCTGAATTTTGTGGACAAATTAAATTCCTTCTCGTATGCTTTTTGTTTTGTCGAACGATAGAGACTTGATAAAGCGAAGACCATTAATCTTTAATCATTAATTATTTTATTTGATTTTTGTTCTTTTTCTCTCTAGAACTTGGTCAAATCTCCTTTTCTTGTGTACATGTCTCCCCACATATTGCATTTTTGTTCAATACAAGCACACTTATATTTGTTTAATGTTGTAAAGATAATTATCAGAATAAAAACACTCTCTCCTCTAACACTCTCATTGAACTGGTCATCTATCTTTTTTTTCTGCCCGCCGCAAATGTCCAACTATTATGTCGACGCTAAGCGGCCGTTGTACAGTTTTTTCCTTGATTCTTTTTCCCGATTTCTCTGTTTTCGGCTCATCCTTCGTCTCACGCCGATTTTTCTTTTTATGGTCTTTCTTCTTTTTCGTGATTACTACTTTCGCTGCTCTAAGGCCCACCTCTTGCGGTCCTTGCTTGTTCTCCCATTTTTCCTTTCTCTTTGCAGGTATGATTCTCATCGCTTTTACATGCGGTGTTGAAGGTGTTCTCAAGCTTAGAATGGGTGGTATCATGTTGTTTACGGAGAGATTTGTTTGCAGTCAACTCAGGGTTGTTTTGGTCGAACCAGATCTGCCGAAATTTCGGGGACGTCTTGGTTGCCCGACCTTCGGCTTCTTGGACTCTTAGTCGTCACGGTGCTTCACTTCGGCATGTGGTTAGGTGTCGCTTGTCTCTCGGCGTCTACCGCCTTCGTTTGCAGTCAGTGGCTCCCTGGATATGCGGCGAAGCTCTTGCATGTCAGCCTCGTGGCTTCTTTGTCCGTTTAGTTTTCTGGGCTTTTTGTTAGGTCTAGGTATAATAAAGTTGTGTTTTAAGTTTTTGTTCGTTTCTATAATTTTCAATAACGTCAACAATTGTCCTTTAGAACCTAGGAGACATCGACTATGTGTCTGGATCTTCCAATCTTTTTTCGTTTGCGTGCAATTAAATCGGGAAGATCACGGGTTGTTATTCGGTCGAAGGTATTTCCTTCTTCGATTTTGTACTCCAATTATGGGACGTCTTTCTTCTAGCTTAACTAGAACATCTTTTTCTTTTAGAGAAGATTTAATCTATCTCTTGTGGGTGTATAACTACTCTTTGTGGGTGTATCAGTTTTCAGTTGTGGAAGAGCATGTACCCAGTGTACTGTTTTCTTAATCTAGTGTACTATTGTTGAGAAAGATATATTTGTTTAATGTTAAAATAATGTCGATTTAGTTTATGCACATATTTTATATAATTTTTTTATTATTAAAGTTGCAAGATGTAGTCCTAAATTGATCAGAACAAACATAAATCCAATTGCATACTTGTTGGAAAATTGGAACCCAATGTGTGAATAGATGCATATGCATGATCTATATGAATCAATCGATTCTTCTTTTGTGTTAACATAGTTCGTTATTAAATATTATTAGACAGAAGTATAGATAATATTTAACAAAAAAATATAAAAAATATAAAAATATTCGACAGATGATAATGCTCATCCCAAACTAGTGTTGTATTAATATTCTTAAAACAATCATGAGTTTTTGACTCTTTCCCTCGCCAACATTGGTGCCTATACGTACACGTCAAATATTACATTTCTATATCCTTTTGTTCTTCATATCTAAAACCGCTGGCATAAAAATTAAATCATGGAACACAATTTTATGTTTTGAATTTTCATGGTCTAAAGATAAATCTTAAGGGATAAACATTTACGAGTTGTTTGTAATTAATTACGAAGTGAAATTAGTGAACCATATCAACCTGGTTTTTATTTTCTCGAGAAATTGTGAATGTCAAAGTGCTAATATAAGAGAAATGAAATTCATTTTTATCAAAATTAGGAGAGATTTACTTCCTTTTAAATGTGTGAATAGAGCTCAAACGGTGCTTCTAAAGTTATGTAACATACTGTATTTGAAAACGTTTTTGATAATAGTTCTAATTATGAAGCTAGCTGAACGAGAAGCTGGAAAAATGAAAATGAGGTAGTAGATGTGCCTCTTGTGGAGATCTTCTCAAGTAAGCTTTTATATTTTGACCAGTTTGATAGATGATTAATTGTTTCAACTACGATGTCAAAATATGACCAAACTTCTATAACTCTTAAACGAAGATCAAAATATTAAAATTTTAAGTTTGAAAAAAACTAGACTCCATCGTTTTGTGAAATCATTTTATGGCATTTTGGTCTTTGTTTTTCTTTAAAAAAAATTATTCGTAAACATAGATATATCATTCTACTAGGGGAAGTGGTCTTGGTCTAGTGACATTCATAAGTCCACATGAGACAAGTAGCACCACCCCACCTGGGATCGAATCATACCTACGATAGTGTAGGAATTGCCTGCAATTATGCAGGAACTGGCTATTGACCGGCCTGTTGTGGTCCAAATAGTGACAAAAAAAAATATCATTCTACTATATATATCAAAAGAGGAGATTTTTTAAGATAAATGTTTTGTTTGATAGATTTTACATTTTTCTTCATTAGTAAAATAAGAAATAAAAAATTATTAAGGATAAAAATGACAAAATAAAAAATATGTTATCTTTGTTTTTTTTTATGATGAAATGTTAAATTTATTTATAAAAAAATGGATGTTTATTTACAAATAAATGAGTGGGAAAATAACTGTGGTAGAGGAAAAAAGTTAAAAAACCGTTCCGATGGTTGTGCAATGTGTTCAACGGTGCCTCGTTAAAATCTAAGACTAGAAAACCCTGTGGGATAAAACTAGAATCAGAAAAAAGAGTACAGTCATTGAACATTAACCATGGGGTGTGATGAGTGGAGTGAGTGCATAAGTTGGTCATGATGCTTGAGGCGAGGAGGAAACATGAACAAATATGAGTCAATGTTGGTAGAGTAGCCATCGATCCTGGAGGGCAATAGTGGACCGTGTTGGGCCAGTATGAAGGCTGGCTAGGCGTTCCTTGATAGATCGAGTGATGAGCCTGTGAAGACGTGATGCCGAGAGATGGGTGCGACCATGGCGACGCCCATTCGTTCACGCCAGATATGATAGACCGCAACTTGTAGACTAAGCTTCAGGAGAATGGTGTCAAGTGGGTGATGTGAACAATGGCGGAATGATGTTAAAGTACTTGTCCAATCAGGTGTTAACCGGTGTCTAAGGATGTTTGTTGTGAGGTCAGACTATATGGTGTAAAAATATGGGCAGGCGAAGAAAAAAAGATTCAGAGTTTCATCCGATTCGCTGCAGAGTATGCACAGGTGGTCAGCTCCCCAACGACGCTTGCGAGAACCTGTTTGTAACATGTCAAGCACATCAAGCCAACATATGAATGCATAACAGGGAACGGATTGTGGGACCCATAGAGTATTTTTCCCATGGCTTAAGAGGAAGAGTATGACTTAGTTTTTTCCAAGTATGTGATGCCGAGAAAAACCCTTTGTAATTGTCATGGCTATGTCGCTATAGTGGAGTATCTGGAATAGGCTGCATTGATGGTAGTTGAAGCAGAGTGAGGCGGTCATGTAGCTCACGAAGATGAGGGATTCTGGACCTATGGATGAGCCATCGGGTGGGACATGCAGCTTCAGCGAGAAGGGCATGGCGAGGGACTCCTAATTCACGGATCCCCGAGTCACCAATAATTGCGATAAAAGGCCCGACTTTGGACCAGTCTTCATACCAAAATGTAATGTCGCGCCCATCACCTATTTGGTAGCGAAGAAACTGTGAAGCAAGATTCCATAACTTCAAAAGTTTGTGCCATAACCACGATCCTCTTGATGTGGTAGTGGTGTCCCAGAATGTAGAGTGGCGAAGTAGGTAATGCTTAACCCAGTTTGCCCAAATAGATGGAGTGGATGAGTGTAATCTCCAGATGAGAGCTAATGAGAAAACTGTGGTTGTGTCGTAAGCTTTCGAAGACCAAGATCGCCTGTATTTTTTGGAGTACATACATCATTCCAGTTGAGCTTTGACATGTGGTTGTTTGTTGGAGAGCCCAACCACAGAAAGTTGATGCATAAGTTATCGATGTCGCGAAGACAACGCTTAGAAAGTCTGAAAGCTGACTGCCAGAAGTTGACCGTACTAATCACCACCGATTTAATGAGTTGTAACCTGCCAACAAAAGACAACAACTTAGCCGACCAAGAAAGCATACGAGACCGAATACGATCAAGCAATGGAGTGCAATCAGAGAGAGTTAGCCGTTTAGTGGTGAACGGCAGTCCGAGGTAGCGTATTTGTAAGCTTTCGCATGTAATTCTCAAGTTTTTCATGACATTGAGGAGGTCTTGTTGTGGCCGAAAAGTAAGGAATATAGATGATTTGGTGATATTGACATGAAGTCTAGAGGCATGTTCGATACACTCCATTAATGCTAAGACTCCATGTAGTGAAGATGGTTTCTCGTCTAAGAAGAAAAAGTAGTCATCAGCAAAGAAAATGTGTGTTAGCCCGACTTCCTGACATTGCGGGTGATAGCCAAAGTGTCCCTCTGCAACAGCTGCATTTAGCAACATGGACAAAACATTATTAGCAATTACATAGAGGTAGGGAGAGAGAGCACATCCCTGACGAATTCCCCAAGAACTAGGAAAATATCCAGCAGGCTCTCCATTAATCGTGACCGAGAAGGTGGCTGTGGAGATACAACGATGAATCCAACAGATGAAGATCTCGTGGGAGTTCATGACCTGCAAAACAGACGTAACAAAATCCCAATCAGTAGTGTCAAAATCTTTCAAAATGTTGAGCTTAAGGTTACACGGGAAGAGAGAGAAATCTTGTGATAATCTTTCACAGTTTCAGTGGCTAGCATGACATTTTCCAGTAAGAGACGCCCCTTCACAAAAGCACTTTGGTTCGCTTCGATGAACTCTGGCAATAGAGTTTTTAAGCGGTTTGCTAGAATCTTGAAAATGACTTTGTATAAGATATTGCAACAAGAGATAGGCATGTAGTCCTTTATCATTTCCGGGTTGTAACCTTTGGGAATTAGTGACACCAGCGTTGCATTAACACCTCGAGGAAAAAAACCATAGATGAAAAAGGATTGAATTGCTCCAACAAAATCAGACCCAATGCAAGACCAAGCAGAAATAAAGAATTCAGAAGTGTAACCATCGGGACCCGGAGCTTTGTTTGATGGCATTAAGAAGAGCGTATATTTTATTACCATAGGTAAAACAGGAGCGCACAAAGCTGCCGCTGCATCACTCGAGCATCTGTAGGTTAAAAGGTCTGCGAGATAGTGACGTGGTAATGGGTCTGTAGTGACTTCTTGCTGGAGGAAAGACTTGAAATGATTGACAGCCACTTCTTTCATTTGAGACAGATCCGTGATAACCTCGCCAGAGTTGAGAATGAGACGTTTTATTGTGTTACGGGAAGTGCAAAAGCTGAAACGCAGTGGATGTAACCTATATTTTGATCGCCATCCTTGAGCTAGTTAACACGTGATTAGCCAGAGTTGAGAGTGAGACGCTTTATTTTGTTATCTTTGTTACCAAACACTATATAAAATATCTTATACTAATATCTATGTAACCAAACAAAATAACAAAAACCATATTATCTAAATATAAAAATATTCCTAAAATACCTATTTAAAGTTGAAAAAGAAAATAACATTGAAGTATATATATTTGTTATCACTTATTGTTTATATATATATATTTGTTATCACAAATTAAATTAGTATTTTCCACACACGAAATACATGCTGTTATCTATTTAAAAAATAAATATTTAAATAGAAAATTTATGTACACTTTTTATTTTTTATATTTAATTTTATTATTTAAAAATAATATATTGAATATTATATTTAATAAAATATAAAATAATAGAATATATATTTTAATATTAATATATATTGTTGACTAAAAAATTTATATTTATAACTATATATCTTATATAATTTTATTTTATTTGAAATATATTTTATAAAATAGGATTAATCTCGCGTATAGCGCGCAATATCAATTAGTAAAATTTTAAACTGCATATTTTTGAAAAAAATTATTATTCTTTGGTTTTTAGTGTGGTTTATATATTTTAGGTTTTTATGGTTTATATTTTGGGTCATGAATTTATATTTTGGGTTTTGAGTTTATGTTTTTGAGTTTTCGATTTATATTTTCGGATTTTGGGTTTATATTTTTGAGTTTTGTATTGACGAGAGTATCTCGTAATATATATTGTGTTCAATACATTAGTTTATATTTTCCTATGTTCAAGGGATTTGATACAATCTATGTTTACAGATTGTGTATATATATCATTGATGTAGTGGTTCATATCAAACCCTACATAATAGCAGAGCCATTCATCTTTTAAACGCTTCCGCAAAGATCAAAACTTCTCTGTTTTGTGCGAAACAGAGATTCTACATGTAATTCATCATCTTTTAGTTGAAGTTCTTGTTCGAATCTATAATGGAAGAAGAAAATTCTTCTGTTTCGAGAAGAACTAATGGAGATAAAACTTCAAAAATGGTGACAGTGTCGCCATATACATTATCCGCGTCGGATAATCCAGGAGCCGTGATCTCCTCGGTGCAATTTACTGGTGAAAACTATAATGAGTGGGCATGTGAGATGTCTAATGCTCTTCATGCTAAGAGAAAGATGGGATTCATCATTGGGACTCTTAAGAAACCAAAGCATAAAAGTGTAGAATATGAGGATTGGTTAACCGTCAATGCAATGATTGTTGGATGGTTACGATCTTCAATTAAACCCGAAGTGCGATCTACAGTCACATGTATCACATATGCGCACTAACTTTGGCTTGATCTCAATTCTCGATTCTCTGTGGGAAATAAAGTTCGTGTACATCAGTTGAAGACTTAGCTAGCCGCGTGTCGGCAAAGTGGTCAATCGGTGTTGGAGTATTTTGGGCAGCTTTCATCTCTGTGGGAAGAGTTGCAAGTGTATCAACCGGTTCATGTTTGTTCTTTTGGAGCAGCAAGTTCATTAGCAAAAGAGAAGGAAGAAGAGAATATTCACCAATTCATCATGGGACTTGATGAATCTCATCTCGGTAATGTGTGTGCTAATATTATCGGACAAGATCCTCTTCCTTTGATGGGTGAAATTTACTCTAAATTTGTGAGGGAAGAACAACGATTGGAAGGTACTCGTCTTAAGGAACAACATATCAATGTTGTTGGATTTTTTCTCGTCGAGAAGGACAGAGTGATAACTCGCTGCTTCCATCTAAAGAAATTGTGTGTCAACACTGCGGTCGTACGGGTCATGAAAAGAAGGAATGCTGGCAGCTTATCGGATTTCCATAATGGTTCTATGAGAAAGCATATCGTGCAGAGAGAGGTGGCTCGAGTAATCACAGTTGAGGTAGAGGCAGAAACCTGAGTGCAACACATGCCACTTCCATGAATCCATCATCATTTCCAGACTTTACGCCTGAATAGTGGAGTACTCTAATCCAGATGATTCAGGAAAAGTCAGGTTCTATTGATAAACTTTCCGGTAAGACAAGTAATGTTGATATTATACTTGATACGGGAGCCTCACATCATATGACTAGTGATTTATCTAGACATACTAATGTTGTTCCGATAAAGCATTGCTCAATTACCTTTTCTGATGGTAGTTGTACGTCTACTGTTAGTATTGAATTATTTTATCTATATGATAAAGTGATCTTGCATAATACACTATACGTACCAACTCTTAGTTGTACTTTGATATTAGTTTCAAAAATTTTGAAACAAACTCGATGTTGCGCGATGTTTACTCCGGACTTTTGTGTTTTACAGGACCTTTCCTCGATGACTTTGATTGGAACCGGTAGAGAGAGATGGGGTGTATCTTCTTACTGTGGTGAATGCTCCAACAACCTTTGTAACGTCTTCAAGTGTTTCTTCAGAAGTGCGACATCGACGATTTGGTCATCCATCACCATGAGCGTTATCTTCTTTAGATTTTATTTCTGGTGTTTCTAAAATTCTGGGTTTACTTGTGACATTTTTTTTAAGGCCAAACAAAATCTTGATGTCTTTCCTGATAGTTTTAATTAAGCAAGTGATATTTTTTTCTCATACATGTGGATGTTTGGAGTCTGTATCGAACTTCCTCATCTTGCGGTGCAAGATATTTCTTAACGATTATTGACGATTATTCAAGAACAGTATGAACATATCTGTTACTTAAAAAATCAGAGGTACGTCATGTGCTACCTAATTTTCTGCGATATACAAAGAAGCAATTTGGCAAAACTGTTAAAACTATTTGAAGCGACAACGACACGGAGTTTATGTGTCTATTAGCTTATTTTCTAGAATAAGGTATTGTTCATCAGACATCTTGTGTGGCTACTCCTCAGCAAAATGGACGAGTGGAGAGAAAACATCGACATATTCTTAATGTGTCCCGAGCTATCATGTTTCAGGCTTCTATGTTATAGTATGATTTTTCGGTCCTATGGGCTATCAATCAACCCATCGTTGCAGTATGGGTTTTTATGTCAATCCATAATGGGAGCGTACTAAGCAATGTGGATGTATTGGATGCTTTAAAGTTAAGCTAATGTTAAAAGGGGTTTTGGTTGCTAAAAGGTCCTAAGTGCAACAAAAGTAAAAAGCATAAAAACAGAGATAGGCTTTTGGATGCAAAACAGAGTAAAAGCAAGAAAAGGTAAGAATGCAATCAATGTAAAGTCGTTCCTGAGGACAAAGGGTAATTGACTTGGGAATCCCTCCTACGCTACCTAAGCACCTAACATACCTCAAACAATGAGCTGAGCCCTAGACAGTAGCTCCACTAACAATCAATTCCAATGTCTTGGCAACCAATCTCAAGCAAAGCAATCACATACTCAACTGTCGTCATAGACGGCGACTACCTAGCAGGCATTAACCTCTACTACTCTAGCTAACTCGTTTCCCACATCTATTCACAAAGAAGGGGAAACGAATCTCTGGAACCCCCTCGGTCCGGTCACCTCCAAATACTCAACTCTTGGTATTGTAGGGCCTAACGGCGGGCCTCTGTCCCTCTCGGGTAGGTGTGCAATCAACATTAAGCTGAGGAGGTCCAAAAGGGGTCTAACAAACAAACAACTTAGGTACCTAAGAAAACCCAGAATATCAACCCTTATCTACCCCCATCCTCAGAAACTTGGATGAATACTCACTACTCATGGGAGTAGAAGCAGTTGAAACAACAAACATAACCTTGAACCTAAACATGCAGATCTATCAAGAACAGCAAGAACACAAACCCAGAAATGAAGAACAACAATGGAAAGGTAAGCTAAGCAAGAGATTAAAATCTTTAAATAAAAATAAAGATGCACAAACTAAAGAACAACTTAAAACTAAGCAAGGAATCAAAGGAAAAACAGTAGATTAACTAAAGACTTGAAAGAAAAATGATTTTTACACCAAGAACATGAAGAAAAAAACTAAGAAATGAAAACCTAAGACAAAAACCTAAAAAGGAAAGAAAAACTAAAACTTGTGCAAATGGAGGAGAATTAGGACTTTTATAGTGTTAAGAGAAAAGTCCTAATTCACACTGAAGACAAAATGCTAATCATTGTCTTGGATCTTGGGCCTTGCTTCAGGTGGTATCCGGATTCGAGTTAGTCAAGTCGGAGCGTGTTTGCCTTCAAGTGGTTGAGTGCACAATCGATCAGGACTAAAGGATGCTTGCTTGGGATTGATCCAGCTTCGTTGCGTCCAAACTTCTTCTGAGGTTGGGATCGATCCCGGCATTGAGTGCATGAGATCGATCCCAATATAGCTGAGATCGATCTTGTGCGTTCTCTTCTTAGTCCTGCTTCATCTTCGTGCACTTCCTTGGCTTTTTTTGAGACTTCACCAGAAAAGTTGAAAGCATGAAAGGGGGATCGATCTGATTTCATTGCGGGATCGATCTGGAGTGGTTGTGGGATCGATCTTCATAGTGTTGGGATCGATCCTGAAAGTGCTGAGTGGGATCGATCATGTTTCGTTGCCGAATTGCCTGAGATCGATCCTGCATTGAGTTGGGATCGATCCTGCAGGTGCTCTGAGGTAAGTTCAGTCCATTCCAATGTTGAGTGCTAAGTGCTAAGTGCTTGTTCCATTCGACATCAAGTGCTGCTTTTCTGAAATTTCTCAAATCCTTTCCAAAAACACCTGAAAGTCCTGAAAAACCTTCAAAATGCGTGCATATGCAAATTCTAATGCAAAAGTACTAAAAACACTAAACTTAGTGATATCGACCATAAATGTGATGTATGAACGCTTTTAGACCTCATAATCGATGCTAATTGATAAGTAAAATCCATGAAAATTCACAGTCATCAACTCCCCCAAACTAAATCCTTGCTTGCCCTCAAGCAAGTAATTCAGAAATCTGGGAGTGAGGTTTGAAAGTGGGAACTCAGAACCAAAACATGCTGCAAATAGAGGTAATATTAATGTCATGGTTACTAGTTCTAGAATACAATCCTAAGTTCATCCTACTTAAAAACGTTAGCCATAC